>JAUCNQ010139782.1:6971-17003 GCA_032352715.1 Bougainvillia muscus | reverse complement strand
GGAAGTTCATTGTATAGCTTTGCACCTGAAAAATAAAATGCTTTTCGTGCATATTCTGTTTTTATCATAGGCAATTTCAACATATTTTCATTATTTCTCGTATTGTGCCGATGTTTACATAGTTCATGGATATTTTATCAGGGACTCACAATTTTATGACATACTCTTAAACATTTAAACTTGTTAAACTCACAGGAGTAAAAAACAACGAGTCCTTGGACTTGCGGAAATAAAAAAACTATGAGTCAATGGACTTGTAATTATATTACTCGGACTCTTGATATTTATAATCGGACTCGTATAACGGTGCCAATGCACTCGTGGACAGTCATAGTTTCTTTAGGGGTCACACCCCCCTCCTAAAAAAACCTGCCACCCCTTCTGAGGTAAGCCACCCCTCAAAATAAAAAATCTAACAACCCCCCACCCTTTTCAGGTTGCCCTCCTTCAAAAACTTTTTCCCACAACCCCCCCTCTGGAACGAAATGTTTCTAAAACTGACAATTTTTCCCCTGCATCGCTGTAAAATGGGGTTATAGTGATCAAAAATTGAGAATTGAATTGTTAACAAGTGCTTTATGGTTTAATTACAAAACAAAAGATACCCAGTTAAAGTTATCAATAAATCCAATGTGAAAGTTTTCCCACAACCAACAGCCTGCTTGTCATAGCAATCATTTGCAAATTTGACAACCCCCCCCTCAAAAAAATGCCCCGTCCCTTTCTGGGTTAGCCCCTCCTCAAAACCAATCATTTCATACCCCCCACCCCCCCCCCCCCCCTCAGGGGTCCCCCCAAGAAACTATGGACGGTACTGTGGTAGTCCGCATTCTTTAATTAATAAAGATTGATGAAATATAATGAGCCACTGAAAGGCTACAATACTGTTTTCTTACGACCTTGATATGTGGCATTTTATCTCTTTCTTAAAATGACGAGGTGGTGAGACAAAATTCGTCTCGCCATCTCGCAGCTTCAGGCAAAAAGAGATAAAATACCCTGGGATCGAATTTACATTTAATGCTATGTGACAGTGGCGGATTCAGAACATGCTTTTACTTAGTTGCAGCAGTAATATGGAGACTCAAATTCATTAATTATCTTAAATGACCAATCATCATACAGTAAGCTATCAATTAATCGGTACTATCAATCCATCGCATCGTCATTCCCAAATCCCAGGTCCCCCTGTTTCTTTATTTAGGTATATCTTTCTTATCATGGAACACACAAAATCAAAATGGAGATTGAGATTCCTGGAGAATGCATCATGAGAGCAGTTAATATTAATAATAACCACACACGTTGACACAATCTTCTTTATTAAAATATGATCGAGCAATCATATAGTGGGGCGATTTTGAAACGACAGAATAAAGGCAGGATTTTTAAAATCAATATTGATCAGTATGGAATCAAAACTCTGAGTTTAAGGAGTAAAAACACAACCTCAGTAAAAACAACATTTAATAAAGCTAAAATATTCGAAATGTTTTAGGGACCATCAGATATAGGTTTATTTATTTCACAAATTGTTTCAAATTGCGCAAAGACACTTCTTCTGAATGAAAATATAGAAATAAGGTAAATTTAGTAAGTAAATGTTTTAGATTTTCTTTTTCATTTTCTTCTTCAGAACATTCTAGGTTGAAAAAACACAGAGGCGGACTCAGAACATGCTTTTACTGTTTTACTTTTGCTGTTTTACTTTTTCACAGCAATAAACAGCAATAAAATGGAGATTCTAATCATACTCAAAGTCATTAATTCTAATAGCTTTCTGTATGATGATGGTCTCTTAAGAGTTAAAACTTCTAGCTCTTCCTTGTGATGCTCTGGCTAGGGCTGGATCTGCCAAACAGTCCTATCAGTATTTGAATCTAGAGAAGTCTTATGAAAATTCATATCGTTTTTGCAGAGAGAATCGATTCCCCCCATCGATTTATTGTGTTGTTATCTTTTTAAATGTATTTCCCTTTATAACTAAGGGCCGTTCCCAAAATTTGTATCATAACACAGAAGAAATGTTTTTGTGTATACTAAGGATGTACAAAAATTATCCTTCTGTTTCCTTCTGTTAATTTCCATACAAATTTTGTAGACAGTCCCTAAATATCTTATATTAACAGTTAATAAATGAAGAGGTTGTTTGATGCCAGTTACGTCGAAATACGAGAGGATAAACATGCATCGTATTGATTCTATTCCTGAAGAAGATGGCAGTACAGATGCTATTCGCATCAACTGTGTATCTATGGAAGAAGAAGACGATGAAGAAGATTTGATCTTGCAGAGCATTAAACACAGTCCTTATGATGACGATGTTTGGCTACACAAATCAGAAGCTGATGCTTTAGGAAAATATGATGACTTTCATACAATTGACTGGTCAAAGGATAGAATGAGAGATCGTATTAGATTTCGAAAGGTTAAAAAAATGAAATACCAAGGAACGTTATGGCAGAAAATCAAGGTATATTTATACTATAAGAGAATGCAATGAACCTAGCTTGTGACTTGCCCTGTTGGACTTGCTCCACTAACCATAATCATCGGTTCATCTCTATCTACATCAAATCATTGAGCTGAACTGCAAAGGGATTCCTGCATGAAAGATTCATCTTTGTGAGATAAAACAGTACAGAAAATAATAAATACTGCTGGTTTTGAAAAAGCTTGTCTTTTCATGGGTTATTTCTATTTTAATATTTGGCATTCTGGGAACAAGTCACTGACATATGACGTGATAAGAGTGTCTGGAAAGCCTCTCAAGGAAAATCTTTGTAAAAAATATGCTTTTTTATTAATACTTTTGTTTACCTTATCTAAAATGATTGCAATACTCTTATGCCAAGAACTAGCATATATTCATAGCTGAGTTTGGAGCTACATAAAAAATATAGCAGCACACTCTAAAACTGAAATAATCTCAAATTTGATAACACAATCAACACAATCATGGAGCATCAGTATTTCAAGAACGAAACATTTTTCAGCAGGAATCCTTTTTAGATTTTGCATTTCAGCTATTAAAGGTTTGTCTCAAATATTTGTCTCACAAATTCGTTTCATTTCACTTTAAGACCGTCTCAAATATCCGCTTTAATTCGCTTCACAAATCGTTTCGTATTCATCTCAGAAGAAGTGATACGAAGTATGCACAATAACACTTCATCTGAGATAAAAATTGACAGGAAAAGGAATGAAGCGAATTTATAAACCAAATTTTGAGATTGTTCCTATGCACAATGACATTTCTTTTGAATTGAAAATCAAACGATTTATAAAACGAATGCTTGAAACCAAACCGAAAAGATTTTGTATGGAAATTTCTTTCATTCATATCAATATTCATTCAGAAGTGAAAAACTAGGCATTTTTAGAAGTTTTTTTACGTAAAAATTGCCCTTATGCAACTTATCAAACGCCACCCTCCTATTCTAGATTTGACCCTGGATACTATATATAAACCATTTGGTAGGTACCAACTGACTGCGATGACATTTAATATTTTAGGGTTTCCATGATGCTTGGTCTGGTTGGATTATAGTGTTTATTGTTGGTCTCGTTGCAGGCTTCGCAGCTGGTGTGATTGATATAGGTGCAGACTGGATGACTGACCTCAAAGAAGGTGTATGTTATGAACACTTTTGGTTCAATAAAGCTTCCTGTTGTTGGGATTCTACTGTACAATTTGGTGCTGATAATTGTGCTGCATGGAAAACTTGGGCAGAATTGATTGGTTATAAAAGTGGGGCTGGTTTTTATATGTTGAATTATTTCTTTTATGTACTTGCAGCACTTATATTTTCTGCATTAACTGTTGGTTTGGTGAGGTTTTTTGCTCCGTATGCTTGTGGAAGTGGTATACCTGAGGTAAAGATAAATTATACATACATTACGCACAAGGACACTCCTTTTGAATGAAACTTTATACAATTTTTCATACAAATTTTATGGGTGGTCCTTAATTCCAACAATAACTTGATAACTGAACTATGTTCAATACCAACATTCTTTGCTATCTAAAACGTGAAATATATTATTTTAAGAGAAAAAAACATTTATCGTCCACAAAAAAGGTACCGTCCACAAAATCTGTATTGCAAATGGCACTAGCCTCTTTGTGCATACTTTTAAGTATTCTTCTTTGTAAAATAATTCTTCTGTATGAAAAAGTAACATCCTGTTGTTGTTATAGTTGATATTCAAATCAAAGATTTTTAACCTTTAATGTGCAGGTCTACACAATGGTCACATGCGCTTTAACAATCCTGCAGTAAATGCATTACAATATGACCATTTTCTAACACAGGGTTAATCTAATATGTTCTCCTCAGTTGTTGTTTGTTACTCTCTTTACTTGTTTAAGTAGATAAATATAGTTATCTTATTGTACTGTTTTCGCCTTGTGCATATTGCAACCAGCCATTATTTTAAGTAATCTAGGACAGTCGTATTTTTACATAATATATATACAAGCATTTTTAGAAGTTGTGAGGATCGAACTCACACCAACTTTACCCTACTGGCTGTAGAGCAAAGTGCTAACCAACTGCCGTAAACCGGCAGAAGGTTAGCGTGGTGAGAGTCGATTTTTCGACATGGTGACATCATTAATTATATTGTTTATCATTTCACATGTCATGCTCCTGAGTTAAAAATTCCCAAAATACTCAAGTCACACCATAAATGCATTATTCTTTCAGATGAAAACTATTCTTGGTGGATTTGTGATCAAAGGTTATCTTGGTTACTGGACATTAGTTATCAAGTCTGTAACGTTAATTACTGCAGTTTCATCAGGGTTGAGTCTTGGTAAAGAAGGACCTCTTGTCCACGTCGCTGCTTGTATTGGCAATGTCTTCGTGCGACTATTCCCGAAGTACTATGGCAATGAAGCCAAAAGAAGAGAGGTATGTGACCATCCACAGAATTCGTATGGGAATTCGAATTAATTTTCATATAAAAGGAGTGTCTTTGTGCATACTAAGTATGCATAAAGACCCTCCTTCTGGGACAATATTGGTACGATTGATATATTAAGATTCTACTTCTGAATGAAAATTGCTACGATATTTTTTGTTAGACAATCCCTATGTTTGAGTTGTATGATGTTATGCTCATTATCTGTCACACTGTAAGTGTAGCATAACGCTTACCCAAAACGTAATGCTAACAAATTAAATTTTAACCCTTTAATGCCAATGGTTACCATATTTACTCCAATTAGCACCCCTCCTCCAATGAGCACCCCCTCGAATCAGAGCCCCCTTTTGAATAAGAACTCTTTATGAGCGCCCCCCCCCCCCCTTGAATGAGCGCCCCTCCTACCTACTCCTGAAAAGGGGTGCTCATTCGAAAAAATATTGGAAAGGACATTATACAATTAAACTCATGGTTACCACTGTCCTGGAGAACCCTGGAAATTCCTGGAAAATTTTTCTTGTCCTGGAAAGTCTTGCAATGTCCTGGGATTGTGCCAAAATTTTAAAAATGTCCTGGATTGTGCTGGAAATCTCATTTGCATTTAAAAGAATTATTTTCAAAGAACATTTGGTGGTGCATAAAAGTAATTGAAATGAAAAGACTGAAAAGACAGACAATTAATTTTAAAAATCGTGGATTTTTTAAACTTACATGTCCGTGAATTTCCTGGAAATCTGAGCCTGAAACGAAAGTGTCCTGGATTTGTCCTTAAATTTGCGGTTGCATTGTCCTGGAATAATCTGGAAAATGTCCTGGATTGTCCTGGAATGTCCTGGAATTTTAATTTTAAAATTTAGTGGTCACCATGAAACTTGAACTGTAGGACTGTTCTATTTAGTGAATATGGGAATATGCCAAAGATGACGTAGACATTGATGTTTAAGCTTCTTGTTACTCAACAAAACTTATAGAACAATGGGTTTCTTTTCTGTATTTCACTGTTCTGTTGTTAAATTATATTAACAGACGTTTTTCCCTCGATTGAGCGCCCCCTGTAGAGCTCCAAGTTTTAAATGATTGCCCTGGGCACTCATTCGACTGAATACGGTATACACATATATTTGCTTCAGAATTGTTAAAGCGTGTGTGACCATTTTGCTTCCATCGGGCACTGAAGGGTAATTGAATGAACCACTTTTTCCTTAGGTAATTTCAGCATCAGCTGCAGCTGGTGTTTCTGTTGCATTTGGAGCTCCTGTTGGTGGTGTACTCTTTAGTTTAGAAGAGGTAAAATAATATAAACAGGCCCTTATCCAGATCTATTAAGCGTCTGCTTTCAAATAAAAATAGGTATTTTGAGGGCTTTTTTTAATGAGCATTGCCCTTATTTAATTGATTCTCGATGAGACCAGCTGATAATAGACCTTTCCTTGTTTTTTAAAGAATTTGTGTTCTAATTTTTGTGTGCACAAAGGGCAGTAAAACTTAAAGAATCAATAAACTACTAGTCCGTCTTTTAGATCTTTAAAGGGTCCGACAATTGGCCTACCCGTTGAATAATGATGACATACAAATTGCCTTTATTCAACTAATCGAACTCTGTTTTGCTATTGTAGATTAGACCCTGGACCACATAAATGAAATGACTCCATGTTTAAAATAACCAGGAAAAAACATAGGATCGCCAACTCTTAAAAAACAACATTTGTAATTGGAATGTTAGGAATGGTCTCAAAATATTCCCTTTATAAATTCATTTCAAATCTATGAATTTTTTAAGGGACCGTCCACAAAATTCTTATCGTGATACGAACCATTTTCATCACAGAAGAAGTGTTTTTGTGCATACTAAGTATGCACAAGACGCTCCTGTATGAAAATTGATACGAATTTCGATACGAATTTTGTGGAAGGTCCCTGAGTGTCTTCGTGTATGCAATGTATGCCCAACACAACAGCACTTCATCTAATATTAGAATGAAACCAATTGTAAAACGAATTAAAGTGAAGTTTTGGCACTAACCCTTACCACCGCAAAATAAATATCACATCTAAAATATTATACTTTACCTTCTAGGTCAGTTACTATTTTCCAATGAAGACATTATGGAGAACCTTCTTTTGTGCTTTGATGGCTGCTCTTACACTTGGCTATATGAATCCGTATGGTAACGGTAGACTTGTTATGTTTTCTATAGACTACAATAAACCATGGCAGATATTTGAACTAATACCTTTTATTTTGCTTGGCGTGTTTGGTGTAAGTGTTATGAATAAGTGACCATCCACAAAACTCGTATGGAAATGCACAAAAACACTTCTTTTGCGATGAAAAGAGTTCGTATTGCGATACGAATTTTGTGGATGGTCCCTGTGAAACCGTTTAAAAAATTAATTTTCTTCCAGAAGAATTGTGCCTTTGTGTATAATCTTTGTGTATACTTTGTATGCACATAATGACACTTCATCTGAGATGAAAAAATAAATAAATTAGATGGATTTTGTTTAAACCCTTCTTGATATTCTTGAAAATAAATTCAACCCACTTCAATTAGTTGTGAAGGTTGTAAACGACAAAAAGAATACCATTTGTGGAACCAGGGCGATCTTGCATTCGAAAATCGGATTTTTTTCTAATTATGCCAATTGGCTAAAATAATTTGATTTCAGGAACGGATCCCTTTTAATTAGCTAACAGGATTCAAAAGAAGTGTTTGAAGATAGAAGGAAAGTATGGGAAGTGTAGAAATTGACTTTTCCAATTTACTGCATGAAGTGATATTCTCGGGTGCAAAAGTGATACCCCCTGGTGCAACATTTTTTAAAGATGAACTAAACGCTTTCTTAAAGAGCTTCATGAATGATCTTTTAGGCTATAATATTTCTCTAGGTTGCTTAGATGACCTCTTATGAGAAAGACACAAAATTATTAAATTTTTATTGCTTCCCTTAACTAAAAAACGTCCAAAAATCCGATTTTTTTATACTTCCAAACCAAGATCACCGTGACAAGTATTTTTATTCAAACAATTCAAGGGACCGTCTCAAAAATTCGCTTAAATTCGCTTCACAATTCGTTTCATTCCTAATAATTTTCACCTAAGATGAAGTGTTATTGTAACACTTACGTGTTACAATAACACTTAATCTAAGGTGAAAATGAAGCGAATTGTGAAGCGAATTTAAACGAATTTGAAGCGAATTTTTGAGACGGTCCCCAAGGGCGTTGGATTAGTTTGAATAAAATACCTGTTCCACAAGGAGTATTCTTTTTGTTTAAAGGACCTACTATTCTCCCAAGTTTATATCATAAACCGAATCAGTTTTATATTCAGAAGAAGTCCATTTTTGTGCTTACATTTCTCTTACTTTAAAAATCACATATTTCTATGTGAAGATTAGAGTCTTTTAACTTCATAAAATATTAACACAAAGTTCCCTGAAATTTTATAAAAAGTTTCTATACTTTTTATTCGTGATTTTCTTTCTATTTTAAATGTTTACTTTTTGACTTATTGTATTAGGGACCATCTCAAAAAATTCGCTTCATAAATTCGCTTCATTCCTGTCAATTTTCATCTCAGGTGATGTGTTATTGTGCATACTTTGTATGCACAATAACACTTCATCTGAGGTGAAAATGAAGCGATTTGTGAAGCGAATTTAAACGTATTTTTGAGACGGACCCTTAACCCTATTCCGTATGGCGGATTCTGCCCCCCTCCGGTATTTTTTTTAATATCTTCAATTTGAATACCATATTGATGCCGATGTTTTCGGACATAAGTTTTATAAGTATAAACACGTTTCCAGAAAATTTCACATAATTGGTTGACGTGGTTTTGAGTTATGACATTTTGTCACGTGATTTCTGAAAAAATTTAATATTTCAATTTTCCTACTTTTTGATTTTTTCTGCATAACTCTAAAGTATTATTGTAATTGTCATTCTATCAAACATTACCTAATATATATTGCTGACGCTTTTCTGTCTCATTCTGGTCCGTAAATTGTCCGTAAATTGTCCATTATTGTATATTGCAGACCGGAACAGAAAAATTGCACCTGACGTCAAAAATGCTGGCGTCACCATAAAATGACGCTCATTTTCAGCATTTTTTTTTCACCAAACTGTTCACAATAAGTTGGAGAAGCATCGTGCCAAGTTTAAAGGTCATATGACTAGCAGAACTAAAATTATGAGGGGGGAGGCCCCCCCCATACGTACCAGGAAAAAAATACTCCATACGGAATAGGGTTAAGTAAACCTGGAAACCTAAACGAATTATACTTATTTGATATATAAATTATTAAATTGTATGTTTTTAGGGACTATATGGAGCTTTCTTTATCAAATTTAATATTTGGTGGTGTAAACTTCGCAAAAGAACTCGACTTGGGAATACTCCTGTCCTTGAAGTAAGAATATTCTTTATGTGAACCCACCCCCCCCCCTTGGGCTAACTTGATCTGTAACATTTGCATAAAATGGGTTAAAAGTTTAAAATAACAGCGTTTTACTGTGTGATATCAAAACCGCAACCATATAATCTGATGATCTTAGTCAATATCTTGCACTTGTACTCTGGAAACTAGTTTTTAACATATTCAGTTAAAATATATTTTTGAATAGTTTTATTAACCCTCTAATCTTGAATCTGAGGCCAGTGTCCCTGAAAATGCTTAGTTTTCAAAGAAAACCACATATTTTTAGGACTATTTTACATCAAAGACGCACTTTCACCGTCATAATTCAACGGGCAGCATCTGATTGGTGTACACTTAAAAGGTCTGGATAAAGTGCCTGATTACAATAAAAGACTGGAATAATTAGATTGAGCCAACTTTAAATACCTAATGAACCGTCCACAAAATTCGTATCGCAAATTGAACCATCTTCATCACAGATAAAGTGTCTTAGTGCGTAATAAGTATACACAAAGACACTTCTATGAAAAGTGATACGAAGTTCGATAAGAATTATGTGGACGGTACCTAAAAAAAGGTGTCAATATTTAATAAATGATGATGATCTTAGTCAATATCTTGCACTTGTACTCTGGAAACTAGTTTTTAACATATTCAGTTAAAATATATTTTTGA
>JAUCNQ010139781.1:0-26212 GCA_032352715.1 Bougainvillia muscus | reverse complement strand
TGTCACATTTTCTTTCAACATGGTTCTCAGTGCCCCATTTCGGTACGGGAATCTTTCAGCCTTTAGGCTGTTTCATTGATATTACGATAGATATATTAGTAACAATGGGGGATAGAAAAGGTATGTGCAAAGGAACATGACAACGAAAATTAAGCAAGTGGGTGCAGCTGGAACAAAAAGACAGTGCTTACAGCATTATGAGCATTTTAAAATATTGATGTAGAATGGATGAAAATTTTTAACTATTTATAAAAATAATATTTATTTACTTACATTTATAGCTTATAGTTTTAAATTTTGCTCAATATTACTACCTAACTCAATAGATAAATTTATAACTATTAGAAAATAATTATTTGAGGAAACTTTTTATTTACTTCCAACAACTGAAATATGTATATTTTGCTAATCTGTCTACTTATACCCAAAGGATTGAATTATAACTATTTAAAAATAATTATTAGAGGAAACTATTTATTGCTTTCCTTCAAATAAGGGACTGTTTATTTGAAAGCATCACCAAAATTAACAAGAGGAAATCTGCTAAAAGCATTACAACTTTTGATTTTTCGACGTTGTACACTAAAATACCTCATGATAACCTTTTAGAAGTTCTAGAAGAATTGGTAGATTTCTGTTTCCAAGGTGATATCCATGGTCTTATCTCTGTTACCAAATCGGGTGCTCGTTGTGTGTCGAAAAACTCTAAATCTGGACTAACGTTTGGCAGAGCAACAACTAAAAAATCTATTAGGTATCTAATGGAAAATTGTTTTTTTACTTTTGGTGAGAAACTTTTTCAATAGATTGTCGGTAACCCTGTGGGTTCAAATCCAGCTCCATTTATGGCTAACCTCTTTTTGTATTTTTACGAGAACCAATGGGTTAGAAAGTTTTAAAAGAGTTTTTTAGATTCATTGACGACCTTTTCGCTATCAATGATAACGGAGAATTTGAGAAAAGCATTTTAGAGATCTATGCATCTGAACTCCAACTTAGCAAAGAGCATTTCGGTGAACTTGTGTCCTTTCTGGATCTTAATATTGAACTAAGGAACAGACAATTTATCACCAACCTTTAAGACAAAAGAGACGACTTTCCTTTTGCAATTGTTAGAATGCCGTTTTCCAATAGCAATATTCCATCAAACATGTTTTACTTGTCACTTGGTGCTGATGTTTTAAGGGAGTTAGTTCTACTTCTACTGATTTCATATCTAGTTAACAAACATTGGCGAACAGAATGATTAAACAGGGAGCATAACAAGATCGTTTAAACAAAACTCTGAAAAAAATGTATGGACAACATGATATCATCCGACAGTTTGGCATTAATGCCTCACAGTTTTTCCAATCAATTTTGAGTGAAAATTGTTTTTGACTATCATGAAACCACAGAAGCCCCAGTACTGATCCTAAACAGAAATAAAAAAAATATTTTGTTCTCTTCCCTTAATTCTTGTTAAATGTCTCGTTGGAGTCTCAGTGAAAAGTGTACCGATTTATTAGTTTGCATGACGTAATTGTTTTGGCGCGTAGCTAATAACAGAAGAAAAGACAAGGAAAGAAACTGTCAGTCAGAGCTGCATGTAAATTGCGAACAATTAGCTTAATTATCACTTTTTTCTTAATTTTTCGAGACAAGTCGTTAAAAAACAGGTCTCACAAAGGAGTTCTTTAAAAAAAAGTCAAGAACCATCAAAAAATTCGGGAGAGAAACTCAAAAAGGTTCTTCGTCCGAGGTGTACCGCATTCACATAGGACACACTTTGAGATTTGTTTCATATTGAAGTTTCCTTCCTTGCCTTTTTATTTCTAATATCGCGGTTTGATTTTCGTAATTGCATCGAAGAAGCGTAAAATAATGAAAACCTTAAAAGACAGTGGCGAGAATTTTGGGAAAAGAACAAAATATTATTTTATTTCTGTTTACAACCAGTACTGAGGCTCCTGTGATGAAACTCATGGTAGAAACTGATGTTAAGTTTTAAAAACACAAAAAACGTATGGAATTGCCACTTTTTTCCTTTTGGAAATATCCGTTTGATAACTCAAAATATTTTGAATGTTCAGTGGTTGGTAGCGCTCCACTTGTTTGTTGATAATGCGAAGGGTGGCGCCTCTCATGAGCAAGCTCCAAGTGGGAGACGGTTGCTCTACGTTTAGTATTATTTTGATAAGAAAGTAGTTTTCATTATTTTGTCTTTAGCCTGGATTTGTTGAATGTTGTATTTCAAACATGTTTAGTGGTTGGTAGCGCTCCACTTGGTTGTTGGACTTGCACGAGCGAGCTCCTTGTGAGAGAAAGGTGCTCTTAGTTATGGTTTTCAATACAGAAAAGATTTATTTTCATTATTGTTCTCGTATGTCTTTGTTATGCAAACGTTTTTTATCTATTTACATAGTTTTCATTTAATTTTATGTTTCCCTGAAATACACCAATAAGTGATTTCGTTATAAAGGATGCTGAGTGTTGGGGCCCTGTAACACAAGTGTAAAGCAACTATACCGGTCACAAGTCAAGTAATTTGGAACATTACAACTTGCCTGTGTGAAACCTTTGTGAAACTAGTTTGGTTAGGAGTTTGTTGAAGGTGTTATTGGAGAAGTTTTTCTTTGTTTGTCGACTAGTGTTTTGTCAATACTTGCAGTTTTCCTATTTGTATGGCTTTCTTTAGATATAAATAACCCTAATCACACTTTTGGGAGTTCTATTGAACATGACGCCCCCATTTGAGAGTGCAATTAATCGTTAATTTCATTAGGGAAAAATTGCTTTTGACGTTTCAACCCTAAAAGATGCTGCGAAGTTGGAATTTACATTCGCTTCTGAAATATTTTAAAACAAACCTTTTTTTTGGGTAAAATAAGTGAAACGTTCTTAACAACAATTCTGATGGATTACCTTCTGAAAAAATGACATTCAAAAGAACAACAACAAAGTAAAGTTAATGAGCAGATCTTATAGAGCAAATGAAAATGACATTGATTTAATGTGTGAAGCTATATGTGAAAGAACACCAAAAAGTCAACTAAGTAATAACTTGACACGAGTATAAAACAGCTAGGCGAAAACGAAAGAGGCTACAACTGTAACTGTTACGTTGAGGTACGAAAGGTTGACGGGGAGGAAAGACTTTTTAAAGAAGAACCATTACTCATCATCACTTATATTCATGGACGTGAGTTTGAGGAAGAGCAAGACAACTGAAGGCACAAATCAAGTACAGGGAAAAAACTCAACAACACTTGCAGTATAAACTGATCAAGAACAGTTCTGTGTGTATGGTGTGCATGTAACCGCACGTTGCACACTCGTGCAAGAAACTAATATTTTGCATTCATCTTTTCTAGGCACAAAATATTTACCCCTCCTACGGAATCGTAAAATGTTTCTACCTAGAAATAACTCATGCAAATTAATCGTTAATTACACTCGTCACTAGTCACTTATATCAACCCTGCGGTGCAAATATTTTGGTGTACAACTCGATTTTACCCTAGGGTGAAATCGTTTTCTTTTATTTCACTTCACCCCGGAGTGAAATGATTTTTAGCTAGCTTCTGATTTATCTACTAACGAAAAGATGCTCGTAAATATTTCCCTTCCTTATCAGATGCGCTGGCGAGAGGGGGAGTAGGAAGTTAAGACTGCAAATTCTACTAATCACAGCCACCAGGCAGGATGGATGCTTGTAGTAATTTCCTCGTATAGTTTTAAAAGCAACAAGTCTTCTTTCACAGATGCATATCGCATCTGTGTTGCAGCTCATGCAGTAACACGAAAGAAATATAACTTTCATGGCAGCTCGAGACAGTGCAGTATCTCAATATCGCACAGCAAAGTTAAGGTATCCCATTAAAGAATTATTCCACACATCACCTTTCTGTTTTGCCAACCTCGTCTTCATAGAAAAAAGCGAAATCCCTGGGGACGAAGTTGATTTTGTGCGTATCTTTCCACATCTTCTGCATGTCTTAAAGTTTTTAAACGATTTCACTCTGGGGTGAAACAATTAATAGCGTTTACAACTCGTTTTGAGAAATTTCGCTCCTGTTAAAATGACCGAGGCGAACTCACCCCTCCCGAGATTTCACCCCTCCCTTGAGTTGTAAACGCTAAATTGGTTTTGACCAGGGTTGAATGCACCCCAGGGAAAAATATGTCCCAGGGCTTATATTTGGGTCATAAACAGGCCCTAAAATATGTAAAATGTATACATGTCTCAGCTAAGATAAAGATAAATTCTTCTGAATCTGTTTGAAAAAAATATTATAATTGGTCATTTGCAATATTTGTAGCAAGGACTAACTTACCACTTACCATTATCCAATTTTGTGAATTAGGGTTTATTCTTTTATCCACATCTACTACTCACATTTAATTCTTAGTAAAGTCTTGGGTTTAATTGATAAAAAAAACGAGAACTAGTTAATGAATTAATGTATACTAACTATTTGGAACACTGTTGGTTTACTAAAACATTTACTTCCGAACTTTTAATACATTATGTGGTAATAAAAAAGCTTTGAAATTCTAATAAAAAATCTTGATATCTTAATTTTATTATGTTGTGAAATTCGCGCAAGTAAGTAATCGGTAGCAGTACATACATATTCAGTTGGTGAATGCTTGTTTTAAGGTGGTGCAGATAAAGCGTAGTAAGGACAGGCAATTTTCTGTCCTTTTGAGCATTTCAGTATCTTCAGACTACTACTTGGATTATATCTTCTTTAAGATTTTTTTAGTAGAAGATATATTTTATCTGCTATCGGTACTCCAACTTAGGATTTGGTAAAAAATTTAGTACCAATTCTTTCTCCAATTACTGTCAATGAATTAACTGTACAAGATTCGTTTTTATTTGCAGAAGAAAGTATTTATTTGATTGACGATTGCAATTGTCTTATAAGTACGATTCTTTCGTCATAGACGTTAGGATCGTTCATATAAGGTAATTACTAATCTCTTGAGTATCATCTCAAAATTTATTTAAAATTTCATTAACGTGTAAAAATATTTATTGTAACTGATGATGACCTAAGTATAGCTCGAAAGCTTTTCAAAACAAAAATGTGTCGATAAACTTTGTCATTTGATACAATCTTCGTGAAAAATTATGACTTTAGGTTTTCCTGGACTACTGTGGAATTGCTGCAATTCCGTTGACAAAGTAGCACATTAGAACCGTTAAACGTCTGACTGTAAAACATTGTCATACGAATCTTCCCAATATAGGCTATTTATCTGATTTTGCCTAGTGAATTTGGGACCTAATAGCCAAATAGTGCCAGAAAAATACAATAAGGCGCATAAAGGACTGGTTGCAGACACCAGTAAGAAGTCACAACTCAAACCTTAAGATCTAGAGTCTTAAGTCTATATTGACCATGAAGGCTGATCCGCAAGCTGTTAAATAACCGCCTTTTGGACCATTAAAAGAAAAACGTCGTTAAGCTTGTGGCTCTCAATTGTTAGTTTCGCAACTTCAAGTCCACAATTATTTGACCAGGATTGTAGGTCTAAATACAAACACAATCTACAAAACTTAACACTTTAATTCAAGATGTAAATGATCGCACATACTTAAACAATCTTGCAGCATATTGATGCAAGATCGTTGCAGTTTGGGTGACCATTTTTGGACATTTGCATTTAAGGGTTAAGGTTCGCACAGAAGTATTTCCATCATTATTTTGTCTTTCATAAGAAGCCTTTGTCATAAAAAATTCGCTTTAATTCGCTTCACAAATTGCTTAATTTTCACCTCAGATGAAGTGTTATTGTGCATATAAAGTATGCACAATAACACTTCTTCTGAGATGAAAATTGATGACAGGAATGAAGCGAATTTATGAAGCCAACGGTTCATAAGCGAAAAGATTGTGGATGGGCCTTTATAATCTGTTATTGTACATCTCACAACAAGTAGTGTTTCCACTGAAGAAACTAACAGATCTTCTTTAGAAGAAGTCAAGAAACAGAAGTACATTTCTAACACTCACTTACCTTTGCCTGTCTTAGGATCTCTTGTCAGAGTTCCTGGAGTATTTTTTTTCGGAGTCAATGCTGCAACAAGAAAAAAAAAATATATAGATGTAATGTTTTATATTCTTTAAGGATATTTTTGTCTTAATGAACTCCTGTCATAAAAACCAATCAGCTTAATCTAGAATAGGAGAGCAGCGTCCGATTAGTTAGATAAGGGTTATTTTAAAGTAAAAAAGTCCTAAAAATAAAAGAGACCTCATATTTTCAATTATTTAAGAGGTAGCGTCCAATTGTCTGATAGGCCAGGTAAAAATGGCCAAAAACGTTAACTTTTACGTGAATTTTCATGAGCATTTTCATGTCGCAAAAGTACTATATTTTCACAATCAAGATGGTTTTCAGTCAAACCCGGTGGCAATAAGGCGTAAAAGGCACCTATCTGGGGGTACCGTTAAATTCTACCACTGAAAAACCACCTCTGTATAAATGGCTCTTTTAATAACTAAAATTCTACTCGTAGAAAAGAGCTCAAACTTTCCAAATTCGTTCTACCCTAATAGAGGAACAAATGAGGCATGGTTTTAAAATGCTGACGTCAGCATATTTCCCCAAAATCAGTCATTCTCAAGTAAAAATGACCAAAAATGTTAAATTTTGGGTGAAAAAGTTTTATGCGCAATTTCGTGTCACAGTGGTAATACATTTTCATAAACAAGATGCTTTCTAGTCAAACCAGGCGGCAATAAGTCGTAAAACACACATATCTGGAGGTGTTTTAAATAATTTAAATTCTACTCATAGCAAATAGCTGAAACTTTCCAAACTTTTTGAATTCTATAGAGAAATACACGAGGCATGGTTTAAAACTAGGAGGTGTGCCAAAACAGCTGATCTGTCTATTTTTTGTTAGCTGGCCAGGGGTCAATGTCTAATCCATATCACTGTCATTTTCATTCATCACTGTCATCGTTATTGCTGTCACTTTCATAACTGTATGCATCTTCGTTGTCAGTGCCGTCAATCTCATCATTGTTGTCACTAATACATTCTTTAACATCTTGTAAAAACAGCGCATTTATATCTACTGGAAATATTCTCCGTTGGAATGTCAGCCATTCTCATAATCGCCAACTTTTCCATAGCTTGGAAACGTAATTTGCTCTTTTGATATGTAACTGCAATGTGTTGATTGGCAAGGTGGTAACATAGATAATTCTTCGTAACTACCTCAAATCTGCAATCATCCACTTTTGTCATGTTGCTATGATAAAAACAACACCCATGTTATTCTAGCAGAGCCGTCTGCTCTTTTATAACGTAGCTGTCGCCAATAGTAGATATAGCTGTAGTTGCAGCTGGTGACTTTTAGAATTTCTCCCAACTCATATTTTTCCTTTACGAAAGAATGCAGACACATAATTGTCTCCATAGAAAGAATGTGAAGAAATCGATAGCGACAGATAATTTTCACATAACACTGACTTGATTGAGTCGTAACAGTTTTCTTACATTTCTGTTGCCATTATCAATGAAAACTTTCTTTCTATCATGCACCTTGGACAAAGTTAATATTAAGATGTCTGTGTCAGCTGACGGGGATTGTATCAAAACATTGAAGTTCCCTAGTTTTCTCCCAATGCATAGACACGATGTGGGATGATTCTTGTATCACCTTCCTTTAGTGGTGTGATGAGATAAGGTGCCAACGGAATCTTTGACAATGAGACGCAACAGCAATAATCAAAAGTGGAAAAGAAGATATTCGAGCAGCACAGCAGTTGAAGTACCTTTGTTTTGTTTTTAGTTATAAAGTCGAAATGTAAGTTTACCAATATCTACCGTAACTTCGTTTTCTTGTCGCCGTTTATGAAATAAACCTGCAAAGTTTGGTGGAATTTTGGTCTTCACTGATGTGACTATTATGATACCGGAATTTCAACGGCCTGTACGTTCAGATCCCTATTATGCTACAGCGGATATATGACGCAGGTACAAGGTGAACACTTTGGATATTCTTCGAGATGCATTTCAAAAAATTCAATAATCAGTTCCTCAAATGTTTATTGCCACCTGGTTCGACTAAAAAACAATCTTGATTGTGAAAATATACTATTTTTGCGACATGAAAATGCACATGAAAATATTTTTTTTAACTAAAAGTTCACGTTTTTGGCCATTTTTACCTGGCCTATGAACCTTAAAACGTCTTGAATAGGGACTGTAAATTTCAATAGGAAAGAAGAATTTACATAATATGCACAAATACCCTGCTTGAGGATGATACGAATTTTGTAGATAGCAAAGCAAATTAATATCATAGGATTATTAACTGGATCTACGGTCCCATACGTGAATATTAAACATTATAGTTACCATTACCTGTAACCCGAGTTGTGGTCTGAGTTCCTGGAGACATAGTAGAGGCGTAGAGTCCCTTTCTTTCTTGTGGTGAGTTCTCAGCGTCAGCTTGTGAAGAATATTTATCATCTTGTGTCTGACCAGTGTCTGAAACAGAAAGTAAAAAAGAATCTTAGTTTTTATTCAGAAGAAGTGTCTTCGTGCATACAAAGTATACACAAGGCACTACTTCTGAATGAAAATTGATTGGATTAAATCGAATTCATGTAGTGGATTTTACGGAAGGTCCCATAAGATGGGGAAGAATGGGAATTTGTAGGTGTTGGACATCTTGTTAAAAGCATCCACGTACCAATGAGAGACAAAGTTTCTGGACGAATTTGAGTATCATTTTTCTCGATTGTACTTGTACCGAATGACAGCATATGATCATGTAAGCTAAAATAATAATAAAAAGTATCATTAGCTAGTGTTAGAGTTCGTCTCAAAAATCCGCTTAAATTCGCCTAAATTTGCTTCACATTTCGCTTCATTTTCACCTTAGAGAAAGTGTTATTGTGCATACAAAGTATGCACAATAACACTTCATCTGAGATGAAAATCAATAGGAATAAAGCGAATAGTGAAGCGAATTTAAGCGAATTTTTGAGACAAACCCTAATACTGAGAAAAAAAATTGACTCACTGGATCTCTCAAGGACAAACAGAGATCCAAAATCCAAGAGAAAGCCTTAAGCAAATCATTTCTTATATTCAACCTACTGCCTATGGACTTTGTGCCCCTGTTTCTATTGTTTCCTAAAAAGATCATGTGAGGTAGAGCCAACTCAGTCACTTGTACCTGAAGACAATTGCAACAAGCTCATTGATCATAATTTCAATGGTGTTAGCCTCTTCTTCGTTCAGTCGTGTCACTTCTTCGGTTGCATCTACACGTGAAGCACTTGCCACTAAGAAAGAGAGAGTTAAAATTTCAATCAATCAAACTCATTTAAAAGTTACAAAGAGAAGATCACCGTGATACAAGTAGCCTTATCATGTTTCTACTAAAGCCTTTTTGCATGCTACACTCTACCCAAAAAATATTAATTATCTCAGTTTGTACAATACGATCACAAGAACGCAAAAATAAAGCCATATGAAACAGAGGCGTATAAACAAGATGCTCTATTATAGATATGTATAAGCTATTAAGAATTAAAACCTCTTGCTCTCCATCATGATGTTCAGACTATGGCTAGAACTTCAGGGGAATTAATTCAGGCTTTTTACTTAAAACTTTACTCCTATAAACTTAACGTGGTATATTTAGTTTAGAGTGAAACGGCTTATTTCGGGATAAATTAGGTTGCTGTCAGATTAACCTACACTTGTGACGTAACGTGTGCTCCAGTTACGGTTAAAGCATACGGCAAGCCTGTTTACCCTGATTTATTAAGGAAAGTAGCGATGTATTTTTGTTCAAGTATACAAATATTGCGGAAGAATGACTGAGTGAAAAAGCAATGTATTGTCTTTAATGTGTTGGCCTCCCTATTCATTTCTTATTTTGCAAACTCTAAAAACTAAAACATTATTGTACATATCGTTTTTTGTTTCTTTCAAACAGAAACTGATATGTTTTATATGATCAACTCATATTTTTTTTATGAATCATTTTCTTTTACTGAAGTCTCTTATAAAAGAGCATATATTATGTCTATTAAATATATTTTTATTTTCATTAGAATTAGAAATAAGTGGCATCTGTTATTATAAAAAAAAAACATGTTGCGCACAAAACGCGTCATAGACTAATTACTTTACATGATTAACCATGGTGAATACTTTCGTTTTCTAGGGTGTCATGGCGGATACCGTGTAGTGAAATTGACACAAACGAAACGCTAAAAGGAGGGGATAACTTGACTTCTAAAGGTTTTTTTAAGGCGCCAATTACGTTTTTAGTATTATATCAAGCTTACAAAACAATAATCTCGAAAAAGTTAAGGGTTCAAAAAAATATGTTAAAAAAATGAAACATCATGGCTCCCCTAAACATATGTACTTGATATTTTCAAAAAAATCTTAAGTTTTTCATCTTTTATACCAATAAAACAAGTGTTTAAAGTACCACACAGTCACCACCATTTTCTCATCTGATGCTCCACAGTCAGTTCTATAGTAAGTGAGTTTGTGACGTCACGTACGGGAGATCGTGTTTTGATTTTCCTATGGCGGCTTCGGAGATAGATACCTCAAAACGTTTCTAGGAACACAATGGGTTTCTATGCACCAGAGGACACTGTTTACCAGTTATACACATATACTGGCAGTACTAGAGGGATTCGTAGCGAGAAAAACGGGCATTGCATTACAAAACAAAGTATAAGCTAATACTTTTCATTTATCATAGTTGGATAAATTAATTCTTTTAGATTAATATTATGTTTTCGTTGCATTCCATCACTTTGTTAATAAAATCAATGAAATAAGCCATGTGCATCAAACAAAAAGAAAACCAATGTGGTTGAGAATGTTAATTTTTAAAGCATGCAAGCCAAAAATAAGGCTCCGTCCACATCACTCACTAACTACAACTTAGTTATGAAGACTTTTTTCTTTGATTTTAAAGAAACGAAATAGACGTATATTCCGTATGACTATTACTGTAAGTTAATAAATCACAGAATTCTTCAGTATTCATAATAAACTTTAATCTTCTAGCCATCATCGTCAGTATTAGGATTAGTTTGTTTCATTACGACTTGTGTAAATGTAAAATAGGCCTTATGAAAAGTTTGTTTTTCATTGTGCACTGGAACGAGTTAAAGAGTTCAGTGATTTGTATATGTAATCGCACGGTGAAGAGTGCAATTAACGATTAATTTGTACTCGTTATTTCTAGACAGAAAATTTTGCTCGTCCTGCACGAGTTTGTCCTGTGCGATTACGTGCTAATCACACGCAGTATTGATGTATTTTGATGTATTTTGTTATACTTCATCAATCTCATTCAGAACAACCACAAAAAATTACATGTGCATTGCATATGTAAACGGGACCTTAGAATTATTTGCAATTTGTGACAATAAATTTGATTGGTTTAAAACTTTATGTACGATTATTTAAATCAACAAGCATTCGAAAGTTAAACATTTCAGAAGCAAATGAATCAGAATCCAATTAAAAGCCGATCAAAATTAATTTTTCACTAGTGAAATTAACGATTAATTGCACTCTCAAATGGAGCGCCATATTCAACAAAACACCCAAAGGGGCGATTATACAGGGTGTTTTATTACTGTACAATACATGTTAAAGTCTTGGGAACAGTTCAAATTTAACCCCCATCTTTTTATTGGTGGTGTCCGAGATGAACTCAACATAAGAAAATTGTGAGATAAGTAAATACATGAGCATTAAAAATATTACGAAAAAAAGCATAAACCAAGACACACGCGTAGTGGAAGCTTTACGTCTTTACGTTTAGAATAGCAAAATTATAAATTTTTGTTCGAAACAGAAGGTAATGATGTTATCTCCATAAAAAAAAAATTTGACCTTAACTTCCCTTTAAGCGTCTGCAAATCTGCCTCTTGAATTATGATGGTAAAAGTGCCCCTTCATAGAACTTACAAGACGCTGCCCTTGCATTCTATATTAGTCTCTGAGATCTTATATTACACATTTCCCAACTGATATACATACTGTTTAAGATTTTCTTGAGAATAACAGACGAATCTTCAGAGAATTTATTATGAGCTTGTATGAAACGTCGAACATTCCAACACTCTTCCGCTTCTTCATCCTAAGGTAGCCAAAAAATGTGTTAAGGGTCTGGCCACAAAATTCGTATATAAATTCGTATCAATTTTCATACAGAATGAGTGTCTTTGTACACACTTAGTTATTCTGGATGAAAATTGAAACTCAAAAATGGTCGAGGAATGAAGAATGCATTTTTAAAGCGAATTCCTAAGATAGTTCCTTAAAGGTAACAGCCAAGAAAGAATCTTTGCCACGAACCCCAATAATAATAGTAGTAAATAGACTCACCTTAGCAAGTGTTTTCAACATTGATTTTACTTCACCTACTAATACATGATGGGATGTCAAACACACTTTGCATGCAGATATTTGACTTTTTAAAATCTCCTGAAAAAATAAAACATTCAAAGTATAAACACAGCATTGACAAAAAGACCAGATCCTGTATAAAGATGTGTGTGTCCTTTGCGTGTGTGCGTAAAGTTTCTGGATATTTTCCCCTTCTTAGATGGTAGTAGAAAAGCAACTAGTCTACTGTCGATATATCGAACTCTCAGGGGACCTGCAAAACAATCGAGATATTGAGGAATGGGATAAAACCTAGGAAATGACTTAAAACACTGTATATCTTATGATTAAGAAACAACTTCAATCAAAACATTTAATATTTAATACATTCAAATCAAAACAGCTTGAATACGCGAAATCAAGCTGAGGGTTTAAGAAAAGCTCGAGATAACGAGAAAAGATCTGTCACATTACTCGAAAATTTGATCGAGATAACCAAAGGTTTGAGACATAGAGATCGAGAGTCAACTGCAAATTTATGCTGACAGACCAAGTTATTGGTGAACCGAAGGCAGCAGCGTTTCATAGTGAAACTGTGCAAGCAAACTAAGTAATTAATTTGTCTCCACCAACAAAGTAATGGTAGCGTTCTAAAGTCATTTCAAAAACACGCTTTAATAGAAATGAAGCGAAATTACAAAGCAAACTTTTGAGACGGATCCTAATAATATGGCAGTTAGCGTATACTAATCCACAATATTTTGTCAATCGAGATGACTTACCCTTTCTGTATAGATTGCTGACTTGACTGTCGGTGCTCGACCTAATACACTTTTCATTTCAGTTTCAACTACATCTAGCCTCGTTTTCATCCAACTTAATGTGATTGGTTCTTTTGGTGGAATAGGTATTTGTAAACTTCTCATAAACTGTTCTACATCACCAAGATCTTCCATACAAGATTCAAAAGTTTGACAAGCTGACTCACATCTAGATAAAAATGAGATTTATCTAATTTGCAACAGAAAAGTGAACGGTCAAAAGAGACAGCCTATCATGTATAAAGTAAATTCAATAAAATAATTTCAAGATCATTAAAAAGGATCAAAATTAGTGTCAACCAAACAAGTCTTAATATATAAGTCTTTAAACAGTTCAGCAATCGAAACGCTGCCCCTTAAATAATGATCGTAAAAATAACCTTTTTTAATAATCGTATTTATATAATTTCTACTGAAGAGGAAATATTTTTTTTTTTAAATGGATCGCTCAAAACAAGATCAGAAGACAGTAGTGGTAATTAATGAGCTATATAAGAACGGAAATGTTCCGACATAAGATAACGATTTACGTTGGTTTTGAACCTCTTGTAAATCACATATCTGTACTACGTTCCTATTAAGACACTTACTCCAGTGTGAAAATGATTAGGGTACAATACAATTAGGGTTCGTGTAGAAAGAATTCTGCTTAATTCGTTTCACAAATCGTTTCATTTTCACCTCACATAAAGTGTCATCATAAATGAAGTATTCACTTCTTCTGAATTAAAATTGATAAGAATGTAGCGAATTTATGAAGTGAATTTTTTGGACAAAAAATACTGTAGATAAACCTGTATAAGAGAAGTAAAAGAAGACTTACTCTTGAATATAACTGACAATTGTTTGATCAAATATACTAGCATCATTGACATTTGCACGAAATGTTTCCATTTTAATGATGGCACTTGCTATCGAATGAACTTCTGGAGTTAAGTTGCTTTCCTTCTATAAATAACAAAACAGAAAAAATAATATAAAATACATGTAAACCTACAAATTTTATGCTTAATTTCCAATCGGCCGCGCCCAGAAAAATTGTAGCATACTCATTACAAAATATCTAAGTAAACACAAAGACCCTTTTTCTTGCTGAATATTCAAACGATTTTGTGAAGCGACTTTTTTAGAAAGTTTCTAAATTGTAATCACTTTTCTTTTATTGCATACTTAATTTTGAATCCAATTCCATCTATAGTAACCCTTTAATGCATAGTGTCTATTAAATTTTCATACACACTGAAAAATCCTGAAGAATCTAGCTTCAGAATTTTTAAAGCAAATGTGACCGTTTTGTTGCATTCCAGTATGAAAGGGTTAAGTTTTGCTAACACGGCTAACAAAATTCATTTCTCGAGAAGTTTCATTCTAATTCTTAAAAAAACGCTTACAATAAGGCACTTCTTTGAAAGTAGAAATAAATACCTGCAATAATACTCTTCTTTCAGCCACTGCTTCAGCAAAATTATGTAACACTACGTTTACAGCTGGATTTGCTCCTGAAGCCCATTTCAACCTTTGTTCAATACTGGCTTGTAACTGACTATGTTTCTCCATCAAAGATGACATACATTGTTCGACCTGATTGATGACCTGTAGTCTTTTCTTTATTTCATTGATCGCCCATTGCTTTACTGGACTAGCTGATGGTATGTGTTTCTTCATACTGGATGCTGAAAACAACGCTTCTTCGTGAAGCCACTAAGTAAAATAAAGAAGAAATACAATGGGCATATCGTTTCATTTTCAATCCCCAGGAAGCGTTTTGATGCATAATGACGTAAAAGCAAGAGAGAAATTCAGTTATTAAATTGGAAAAAATACGATAGAACCACTACGCTAGTAACAACTTTTACCGGACACTGCCCTTTTATTCTGGGTTAGGCCATGGGAATGTTAAAACCAGATAAACAACTCCACCACATGCGAAGCTTCTCATTACCTGAAATCTAGCCAATTGCATTTGCGCCCTTTCGACCAGTTCTTTTTGTGAGCCAATGGATACATCAAGACGCCTAAAATAAAGATCCATTAAGATTTAGATTGTACATAGATTGGTTCAAGCACAGTATGCGTGCGGGGTCTCTCCACTAAATGCATTGTTCAACGTTAGAAAACATTTAGATAGTAACATTAGCATGAAGTTTTTTAAAGCTTTCTGAAGATTTCCACTGCAGAATGTATTGCTATAAAATAATGCCAATAAAATTTTATGTTCTAGCTATACTAAATTCAAGGACGATCTCTAACGGCCTCAACATAAGCTGTAAAGTCAAAAAAAAGGTTAAATTATACCTGGTTAATATCGTGTGATAATAAAAACAAAAGTATGCATAGGTCCAAATAATCTTCTCCACTACTGTATTACCTAAAGTGACCGTCCACAAACTTTGTATGAAAATTTAAATAAAAAATGGTAAGATTTGCGATACAAATATTGATTCCGTCCCATTGTTGTACAGAAAAACGTTATATATAAGCAAAATAGTTCTTAATTATGTTACTTTTTTGAATCTTAGCTATGAAATGTGTTGACTCCATTGTTCAATAGTAGTGACACTATTATTGAGTGAAAATAATACCTAGCTAAATCATGTTTCCTCCATGCAGTATCGTGAGCATTTATCAGTGCACTTGCTTGTGAGAGATGATGATGTGGAAAAGTACCAGATTTCAAATTATAATCAACCACCTAGAAAATATTTAAAAAAAAAACGAATTTCATACAGGATTGTCTTTGTGCATTCTTAGTATTCATTCCTTCTGTAAAAAAAATTGTACGATTTGCAATATGAATAATACCGAATTGTATTAACAAAAACACTTTCAAATGCAAAATGATACACCCTATAAAATTTCTCAATCGTATCAAAATATTTTAAAATATAAACGATAAAAACTGTTTCATACTAGGGTTACCTTCTTGCATATCTCTTCCACAGTTATATTTCTTCGACCATCTTTTACATCTTTTGAAAGACTAGGTGCAAGTAATCCAATATAATTGATTGATAGTGATGTAAGTGCTTGAGATGGTATACCAATCAGGAAGGATTGAACAGCTTCCGCAATAAATTGTTTGAGAGGTAAACATAGAAGTTCTTCATTAAAAACACGATATATTATTGGAGATTTCCCATTTGTATATTCATCACGTGATAGCTTTTGGATGGCTCTCATGCCGTTCTCAATGTCACGTGTTGCTCCTATACAGAAATTAAACCATAGAGGCTTACTAAATTCGAATCAATTTTCTTACAGAAGGAGTGTCTTCGTAGACACTGTACAAGACACTTCTTCTGTGAAGAAAATAGTAAGATTTGCAATACGAACTTTTAAAACAATCCAGAAGATTCTTCGCATATCCAGAAAAAGAAAAAAAAACATGAAAAGTAATGTTTCGAAAAGTACTGAGGACCTGAGATAAAAAGTATAGAACACTGTATATATCCCTGTGTATAGGCTTTTCGTTTAGGCTAATATATTGTAACGTTTTTAGCACAGAAGAAACGTTTTTAATGCATACAAGGTATGGACAAAGCCCCTTCTTCTAAGCTTTGTTATACAGTTGACTCCTGTTAAGTGGAGCCCCAAAGAGACGAGCAAAAATGATTCCATTTAAGGAAAGTTCCACTTATCCGAAGCTGGCAAGGGATTAACGAAAACCCAGGGACCGAAGAAAATTGTTCCACTTAGCGAAAGTTCCACTTATCCCGGGTTCCACTTATCGGGATTCAACTGAACATAATTTTTTAATACACTTACCTGATTGTTGCAAGCATGCATCAAAAAATGCTTGAATAACACTTAATTTCTTGATAAATAAAACATTTAACCATTTTGCTGCAGCTGATGAAAATATCGACTTGCTCTTCTAAAAAAAAAGTTAAACCTATAATTAAAAGTTGAAAATCCGTTAATTATATCTATTTGTGATCAAAACAATAATTAACTAATTAAGTGCCAGAGATATAAGTGATTACGAATCATTGTTTGATTTCTGTTACAGAAGTAGAAGAAATCAAAAATGAATAATTATCCACAGCGGCTTGCGGTACTGAATGACTTAAACGAATAATCCCCAATATATTTCAATTTGCATCAATTTTCATCTAGAAGAAGTGTCTCTGTGCATACTTTTAGCATCACAAGTGAATTTTCCTTTCAACATAACCTTGTAAAGACAGGAAACGACTTCAACACACCAAGTCCTTACATACAGTGAGAATTGATGTCTGAACAAAAGAAGAACAAAGGACACGTTTAAAATACTCTTCCACTCCAATAAAAGTGGAATGATACTTCGTGGTAGATTTGTAAGAAACAATCTCAAAAGTATTTTATAACTTCACTTCTTTCATATCAACTTTCATTCCGAAGAAGTGTGCATAGTTTGGATGCACAAAGATAACTAACGCGAATTGTTGTACGACGAACCCTAATGATAAACAAACCTTCAGATTTCTTTGCTCCAGTTGTAAATCAACATGTTCATATCCTTCAGGTATTTTCAATTTACGAAAACTTTCATACAATGTTATAAGTTCTCCTTCAAATTTTGTAAATAAATTACTAAACTCCACAAGTAAAGATTGACCAATAGTTAAGGATGCTGTACCTTCGACATCTAAAAATAAAGAAATATGTAGGCCATCGTAGTCAAGCAAAATAGACTGGGTTTTTATAATTATATCATATTCACCAACGAATACTTTGTCCTAATATATGCTTCTGAAGGTTCATGAGATTATGGATACTTTATATCGATGAACTGTGCTTTTATGTAAAATGGTCTTGTGTAACCTTTTAATGCCTGGTGTCTATTAAATGGTCATCAGGATCGTGAAAGCGTGCGCGACCATTTTGTTACCATCAGATATTAAAGGATGTTTTCAATTCGGTTTGTTTGGGACCTGAAAACCCCTGTAAGTCACATAACAAAAAAAAGAGGATTTGTATCGCAAATCGTTCATTTTCATTTCAGATGAAGTGCCATTGTGCATACACTTCTTCTGAATGAAAATTGATAGAAAACTTCGAAGGCGATGACTCATGACCTCTTAAAAAATAAGTAGTTATAGATTTAACTTTAAACAGAGCGACAATGATTACGTACCTTCTTCACCAGTTGAATTGTTAAGCGGTTCAATAATTTGATCAAATCGACTATGTAAACTGCTCACAATATTACTAATATCTTCACTCACATCGCACTTGTCAACAAATGATTTCTCATACTCTTCAACAATAGTAGCTAAACTAATCGGTGATGAGTCTGTTACTTCACGTACATTGTTCATAATCTGAAATAACATATCATGATTGGTTAAAAATAACTGTATAGTTTGCGGAATAATAATTGAACGAAAACTTGCTATGAGTTCTTGTAGACCATTATAAGCTTTAACAGATGCAAAAACAACTTGCATTCCTGTCTGTATACCTTCAAGGATTTCTGCATGTGGATTATTCTTCTGTGGTGATAAACGTAAAGCATTGTTTTTTAATACTGATAATAATTGTGATGTATTACCGCACATTGAGCATAGCTCATCAAGAAACCAATCACCATCACGTGAAGTGAGATGCATCAAACGATCACCCGCAACTACAGAAAGAAAGAAAATTCGACAGAAGAAGTTCAGAAGAATTGTAACTTCATAAAAAGTTATGCTATACTTTAAAGATTTTCTTAAACAACCTACTGAAATCTAGAGTTTTACTTACTTTTAAGTATTTTTAGGTCTATTCAACATAAAAGGAGCACTTTCACCATCATAAATTTCACAGGGCAGCGTCAGATTCGCGGACGCTCTGAAGGCCTGAATTAATGTCTGAGTAAGGGCTATAAAATTTTGTTTCACTTTCTGGACTGACCTGCAGCGGCATTCTCCATAACCAATTGTCGTTTATTCAATGTTGTTAAGGCTGTGACTGTAACACAAGCTAAACTAGTAGCTCCTGGCAGCCCTGCATCACCAGTAAATCTACGAAGAGCATTCCATGTTTCTGTAACAGGACCAGATAATGAAGACATCTCATCATATTCATGGGTACGTCTGTCAATAAACTAAAGATAAAATGCATGGGATCCAGTTTGTAGAAAAAACTCATAAGTTCTCTTTACAAATCACTTCATTTTCATCTGGGATTAAAACGTTTAATCTGAATGGAAATTAAGACAGTACTATAAGTCTGATACAAACCTATATTTATGCTTAATTTAGAATCGGTCGAGCAATGTTTCAAAGCGTTTACACATATAAACATACTTGAATTTAATGACTAAACGACTGTTGCATGACCAAATTGACATGCTACATAAAAATAAATGTCTTGGGATCAGTAAACATGCGCGTCTCCACCAGACACAGCAGCCATAGCAAAACCTAATCCAGTTGTAAAGTATATGTTTTCTGACTGGAAAACATCCATATGATATCGAACAATGCCAACTCACTGACGAAATGGAAATAATACAGGAAATGTTTCAAGCCAAGATGTTTGGGTGGTAAGGGTGATAACCTTTAGCACGTATGAAGATTTTAGACTTTAGATTTTCACTCATCGCTTACCTTTTTTAACTTATTATTCTGATCGATGTAATACTGGTTTAATTTACTCTCTAGAGCTCGTACAAGTGGTTCAAGATCAGTTAGTATGACAAGTTTCTTGGTTACTATTTCTTCATGTTGGTCAAGAACTGTTCGACAATTTTGTGATGTTGGCTCCGCGTAAAGAGGTGAAAGAAGTTTGATCCAAACACTGAGTAAATGATGATACATATAATCGATACCAAACTAAGAGAAAAATGAAACATTCATTTGTTGGGTTCGTGTTCATATTCATCTCGGAAGAAGTGAGCACAAAGACATGAGATGAAAATAGATACCGTGAAAATAATTGTCATAAAGCAAAATAAGTAAACGCGAGGGTACTTTTTTCTTCATCTTCTTAAGTAAAACTACCACGACACTACAATGCACAATGACACCATGACACCATATGCACAATGACACCATAGAAATGAAACAAAAGATATTGTCATGATGAAAACAAAGTATACTCGAAACCTCCTCTTCAGAACGAGAAAAGAAGCCAAACAAAAGCCATTCATTTTTAATAGTTAAATAAATTGTCGTTAGCCTTTTAAAGGCTACTGACCATTTGGTTAACTATCAAAAAGCCTTAGTATTAGTCTTTATCTTCTCTGATTAGGCCTAACTCTGCCATAGCTACCTGGTGAACTACATCAACATAAGCAATAATTGTTTCAATACACCCTCGTAAAGCTACACGTCTTTGATTAAGTGCAGTCAATAATTCATTTTCAAGTTGTTCACATTGGATGACAATATTTGATTGACCAGCACTGTTTAGAAATTTCACTGCAGGAGCATAACTTGGTTGTCCAACATCAGCAAGTTTACATACTTCATTGTACATATCATGGATGTGATTACCACATACGTTCATGTAAGCAGTCTAAAAAACAATACGGTTTATTCAGATGACGCTGCCATTTTGGAAGTCAGGGGGCTGAATTAGACGAATTGATTTTAAACCTTTTAAAGTGTTTATTTCAACGCATAATGGGCAACGGGCTATTCAAAATGATACCCACCTCTGGAGACTCTACATGAGGCTAAATAGAATATGCTCAGATTCTGAGGATAGGTTGGCATTGCATAAGATTAACCTGAAACTGTTTTTGTATTTGATCACATTCCACTACTTTTTCTTTCAACTTCAATTTTGAATGATTCAAATCACTAAGTAGTTTGGCTTGCTTGTCATATCTAAAGAACAGTATGTGAGATTATCTATATCTATATGGCACATACTATGTGAAATCACTAAGTAGTTTTGCTTGATTGCCATATCTAAAGAAAAACTTACTTTATTTTTCTATTAGAGTGTTAGTTAGGATCCTAGATTACTTTCCATTACACTCCAATGAAATGATTGATTCAAAAACATAGTGAAATAGGGTTAGATTTCAATTATAGAGGACATTCAACACTTAGTTTCAATTTTTTCGTCCAAAAATAAAAAATTGTGATATCAATATCACATTCACTCACGATTTGACACTAAAAGATGATAATAAGCCAAAGTACACAATTAACAAAACTAATTACCTCATGAAATAAATCATCAATGAAATGTCAGATTGTTTAAAACCTACCTTGATTGCAGACTATGTAAAGGATGTTTGGGTTTTACTAATGCTGCTTTCAAGAGAGACGCCTGGTGTTCTAACATTATGAGTTCTTCATTTGCATACCATTGACTGTTGACAGTCTGACAGAAATTTCCAAGTAACTCTTTTAGTTTGTTTAAAGATATAATCAGTTCATCCCTAACAAAGGAAAGAAAACAGATATACAAACAAGCATAAAAACAGCATAAAAGGGCCGTCCACAAAATTGTATCAATTTTCATTCCGAAATTCTTTTGTAATGAAAATAGTACGATTTACAATACGAATTTTGTGGACGGTCTCCAAGGAACTATATTCACTTTCCCTAAATAAAATTGATCCATTATCATCTTAATTAAAGCGTTTCCAGCTGAAATGGAATACCTACAATTAGAAATCTCACTTTACAAATGCTTTCATTTCGATCACAAAAAACGTTCACATCTAATCTATCACGGTAAGGCTGTATTAGCCTTTGTGCATATACAATACTTGCATTCCATCCTGCCGGATGGAATACATGTAGTCTATGTATACAAAGGTTAAATCTTTATTGTCGTCGTAGATAAGACTGTGCGTAATCTCCCTATTGTTCATATTCAGTGAAATGAATGAATTTGTGAATGAAAAGATATTGGAATGAATCGAATTTGTAAAGCGAATTATGAATCCTATAATAAAAGACCACCCAGAGTTATTACTTGGCAACAAACGAAATCACCTGTGGATTCTACCTAACGAATAATGAATAGAATTAGTACAATCTGACGTTACCGACTCAAATCTCAGGCAATTTGCTTTGTAACTGGATTCAGCTGGATAGAAAAACATGACTCTAGGGACCATTTAGATCATAACCTTTCCAATTGTAATAATTGAAAATCGTACTTGTTAGCATTCCATGACACTTTCATTTCAGCAATTCTTGTAGACAATAATGTCTGTGTAATACTACGTTCCATTTCTTTACGACTAAATTTGTTACCCTCGTCAGCAATTGCTCCTCCACCACCATAAAATGCGCCAGCAAATGCTGCATCATTTGCTGTTGTCCAATCAATCAATGGATCGTATACAAAGGCTTCAAGTAATGTGAGTAAAATTTCACGACCTTGTCTTAAAAATTGCATGACCTTTTCACAGGAACTTCTGAATACACCCTAAAAGGAAAACAATTGTTATGTCAAAGTTTTTGAAACATATCTTTCGTTTTATTCAATTATTGAAGACAGTAGTGATTACAAAAATGATTCTTAAGTACTGAGTTTTCAACGGTAAGAAAGAATCATGAGTCCCGGAAACGATCTAGAGCATTTGTACCATCTCCTTGCTATACTTCAACAAATGTTCTTGCACTACTTCATAAAAGACACGTCCTAAAAAAATGAGATTACAGTATGCTAATGGTCCTTAATATTTTGGAGGTCCTTCTGTTTCTTGCAACTTTTAGAGGTTTATAAAAAAAGAGAGCATGACGATATTAGCAACTCTAAAACAATCAGATTGAGTTTGTCATTTCAGATGACGATTCCTTAATATGACAAGAGGACTTGACCAGACACTAATCCAGGCCATTTATGAGTCTACCATTCTGACGACGCCCCTTGAATAATGATGGCGAAGACTAGGTATTTTCAGGGCTATATTACATAAATATTGCCCTTATTAAACTTATCTGATGCTGCCCTCCAATTCTAGATTAGACCCAATTGACCGACATACCTCTACACCTGTAACACCTAGTGCTGTTTCCATATTTCTTGTCATCCGGAATGGAACTTTTTCTGGAACACGTAATGCTTTTCCTTTCTCAAAGCACACATTATAATCAATATGTACAACTTCCCCCGTAGTAAGGTCAACCAGAATATTATCAAGATGACGATCACCAAGACCAAGAACATACCCAATTACAGACATAACTGCAGCAGAACGTGAATATGATTGGGTCATTGACCACCAATCAGATGCATTTGTACTTGCACACCAAAGTTCTCTAAACAAGAAGAAACCCTTTCATGACTATTAAGAAATTAAGGGACTGTCCACAAAATTCGTACATGGCAATTAGGATCAATTTTCATTCAGAAGAAGTGGGCATAGTACAAAATCACTTAATCAGTGATAAAAATAGTACGATCTGCGATAAGAATTTGGTACAGGGTGGCTGATGATAGTGTGTTTACCCACAGTCTAATCTACGATAGCAACCAAAAGTGTTGTGTATTTTAGTCTATCTGCATTTCCTTTTTCATAATGGAAAAAAGTAGTCTTATTGAAGGAAGGAGTGTTAAAAACATTATGTAAAGATACCAATACACGTCTTTTGAATAATTTTATTCATTATTACAACATTTCAGTCGGTACATCAACCATTATCAAGGAGAGTATATAATAAGAATTACAAACAAACCATTATCATATTCTGATTGAGATTACAAAATGCTAACCTGCTAAGTAAATCAGCTGGTGTGTCATTAGATAATTCTTGTAACGCTTTACGTAAAATACTGACCGGCCATTCTTTTCGCGACGATGCACTTGTATCAATATTCTAAAACAATTTTAAGAAACATTTTGTTCATTTTGGGGATTTGTTTTTATGCAATGAGAAACAAAATACTAATTGTATATAAAGTCAAGAAATTAGTTTCAAATATTAGTGCTATAGTATTAATAACATTTTAAATTCCCCTTACAAAATAATTTATTCTGATCTTTGAGATATTTCCTCAGATAAATATATTATCCACCTAGCGTAGCATATGATTCAGTAAAAAGTCACTATTTAGTTCCCTATTAGAGCAATGTCTATATTAAATAACCCTAACAATATATAGAGAATCTAACCATAAAGTTTCATTAAGTCTCCCTCTTAAATACCTTGATGATTTTATGGTTAGAAACCAAGGAAAGAAAAAAACTTGCAGCATTGTTTGTTCCACCAGAAACAAAATCTTTTGCAGAGAACGTGCCACCTTCAACTATAGAGAAAAGTTTTTAATGACTTGCCTAACTCTAGGGTAAAGTTTGATCTATCGAAATGGTATATTCTTACCTTTTCTCTAAGTAGTGGATTTACTTTACTGTGGAACAATTCAGTTGGACGGACAGGTGTGATAGTGGTGACACCTAATTTATCAGTCTAAAAATAACAACAAAAATTAGTTTATAAAAATCAGTTTAACGAAATTTTGTTTAACAACATATTTTTCTTCTTAACCACTAGATAACAAACACCTTTTCAGAATGTAAGGGTTCTATTTCCTACTCAAAAGGTGTTTGTTCAGATTTTAAATTTATACAACAAGCTGTTAGCTTGATAGAAAATGTTAACATAGCATTTTCTTTCTGCATCAACAGTCACGTAATCTGAGAAATTGTTTAAGCTATGTATTAAAGAAATCGTTTTCTGATACTGCATGAAAAGTCATGTTATCCAATTGCGCAACTTGTAGTTCTCCATCGGAAAACTTAAGACAATCTGGGTTGTCTTACGTTTTCTGATGGAGAACTTCAGGAAACCCAATGTTTCATGTGGTATGAAGACATTTGTCTTTACATCACACTTTTTAAAAAAACTTTTAAGATATGCTGCATTAATTACTTGATTTTTTAACAAAACATTAGCAGCTGCTTCTCTTTGTTGCCATCGACGATACAATGTAAACAATGGCGTTGCACCATCAACCCATTGAATAAGACCAGATCGAGGGCCAAGAGGAGTAACAGAATAATGACGTGCAAAATATTTCCTTTCACCAGATCTGAAATAAAAGAAAATTGAAACTCTTTGAAAAGTTTATATAAAAACAGTAGTATCATCGGAGATTAGATTTTGACCAAACACCCTTTCATTTTCATCTCAGAAGAAATGAAGATAACTATAGTAAAAACTTTAAAAGTCAATTCTAATATGGATAAGTCGATTCGAAGAAATGCAGTTAACAAAAGTTATAACTTTAAAGGTCGATTCTAATAACTATCAGTCCCTTCTAATATCGATTTTTCGATTCAAGTCGATTCTAATATGGCATTATTTTCACCTACTTTTCACCTTATTATAGGTTTGTACAAAATACACTTCAGTTGTATCTTAATTAATGTTTTTACTTATTTCACCCTTACACCCATATTCTACACAAAGACAGAATTTTTGTGGTGGCAAAGGAAGAAAGATTTCTAATTTATTAGCAAAATGTTTGGTGCTGATGGATTTACTTGCTGTGATCCAGAAAAATTTTCATATTATCAGAAGTCCTCCATACCGTTTACGTTTTATGAGCACCCTGACCCCTCTTATATGCACCCCTTGCATTTTAAAGCGAAGGGTCTCATTCTAAAAAATATTGAAAAGTATGTGACACAGCAAAAACACATTCAATTAAACTTGTATTGTAGGACTATGCTACATGAAGGTAAAGACCGAATTGACATAAGTTAGAGCTTATTGTTACTTACAAAAACTTATAAAGCACTGTTTTTCCTTTCTATTGAACCTGTTTTTCTGTTCTGTTGTAAAATTATTTTGACGCTTTTTGTAGAAATATTTTATAAGCGACCCCTTAAAATAGACTTAAATGAGCACCCCTGGTCTTATTTCGAGTAAATACGATACTTAACGATTTTATATTTTTTATTTAAACATTTCCACATAGGACACACATATATAACAGCAGTATTGTTTATATAGTTGAATTATCCTTATCCTGTAAAAAGATTTGAAATACAGATTTGAGCAGATTGTGAGTTCTCAAATTTATAAACGTTTTAATGGTTTATCATCAATTTACATGGACGA
>JAUCNQ010139670.1:0-17016 GCA_032352715.1 Bougainvillia muscus | reverse complement strand
TAACTCCAACGGGAAGTTGTCTTTCTAAAATTATGATGATGATTAGCCTGCGCTTCAAGTAATCAAATTGCGTAGACCAGACAGTTGAGCATTTTTTTGAACATCCATCCATCCGCCGACTAAACCAAACCTCTCTGTTCCTACGGACCGAGAGGAATAAATTAAAAATTAAAAACCGAACGGTGTGTCTCAAAAACTCGCTTTACAAATTCCAATCAATTTTTCATCAGAAGAATTCCCTTTGAGCATACTTATTACAATGGCACTTCTTCTGAAATAAATGGGTAATTGTTTAACTCTGACTGAAGGAGTGTGTGTTTTCCAGTGTTTTGCTTGAAATACCATAATATTTACCATCCTTCATAAGGGGTAGCTATTACCATAGCCTGCAAATCTACAATTATTGTAACCATTGTAACTTACCTAACCCGGTTTTCAATCGGGAAAACTGAGATAATCATAGTACGATTACGTAGGATTATTTGACATTTAGAATTACAGAAAAGCTGTCAACGTGCTAGCGTCCTTTTTTTTGAGGAAGCTCCCAGTATTCCCAGTAGACTGATAAAATAATAGAATCAAACGTTGACCGACTAGCATAAGTATTTCCTGCTAAAGTCGGTTAATTTTAACTCGAAGATTTATCTGAACTTGTAATTTTCGAGTTCGCTAACTTGAAAGAAAAATTGAAATTAAAATTCTAACTCGAACTTTTTAACTCGAAATTCCTAACTCGATAATTATTCATCTCTTTTTCGTAGTAGTATTGTGTTATTTATATCTTTTTTGTTATCAGTTTTAGGGGGTGGTTACACGTAGGGAGCATGAAACTCATGCCGGCACGAAATTTCATTTCTATGATAATGAAACCTCTATTATGGGTTACACATTTTAGGGGACATGAAATTTCATGTCGGTATGATTTCATGCCCATATTAAAGATAAGCATGAAATTTCATGCCGGGATGAAAATAGCAAGTTTTTACGTCGCACGCTAGTGTTATTGAAAGTCTAGTGTAACCCGAATCAGTTTTTCATGTCGGCACATTCTTATGTAGATTTTTTAGTTCAATGCTGCTATACTTTTTTTTTATTAGAACATCGTTTATAAGAACATCCAGGCTCAGAAATAGTCAAATATTAAGAACGTCTTAAGAACATGCACAGCCTCAGTACACAGCCGACAACAATATTTCCCTTTACCAGATTCCAGGAGAGAGTAAAGAGAAGATTTTCTGCATGATCCTAATAATTAAAATCAAGTATAACGGACTCAGCTGGCTATATTATACACTATAGATCCTGTAAACTCATATTAGCAAGTTTTGTCAAAGAACACCATTTTGTTCTCATAAGAACACAATAAGAACATTTGCAGGGAATTTCTAGAATTTCTCTAGCAGACATTTTTTCTTCTCCTTTCAAATATGCGCCGTCGGGCCTGATTTGAAGCTTAAATTTAGTAAAGAAATAAGCACATCCAGCCGCAGTTCTAATAAAAACAACAACGTGTATGGAGTATATAGACCATATCACCATATATAATGCTATTAAAAAATTAATGATTTTGAGTTTTGAGTCCAACCTCGGATCTCCATGTAGTGTTTAAAGTTTAAGGACCGTCCACAACATTCGTAACGTTATACGAACCATTTTCATCACATAAGAAGTGTTTTTGTGCATGCTACGCGCATAAGCTAAAAACTCTACTTCTGTGATGAAATGGATACAAATTTCCATAGGAATTTTGTGGACAGTCCCTTAATAGAATTGATTGAACTTACCACCAATTTATTCTTTTTCTCTCATATGAATAATGATGAAATAGTATTCAATTTTATTGACTTGTATGTTGTTAACAAATCTTTCTGAATGTTTTACAAAAAACCGACATTCGGCGTTTTCTACTGACGCCCTCATATTCTGTAAAAAATAAACTTCGTACTTAGTCTTTTAATGCCAACATGACATAGAAAAAAATGTATGATTTTTATTACTCCACAGGGCATTTATACGTTTATACGCAAAAAGGCATTTTAACGCATTTACTTGATTATCGGGAGAAATAAAAACGATTATCTGGTTTAATAAACTGAAATGAATTTGTTTGGTCATGTATCATATAACCCTTTTTATAGTGGAATTACAAAGGCAATCTCGAACCCAGCGCTGTTTATCTCTTTTTGAATTTGTTAGGCATGAACGTTTTTTCTACAGTTTTCATATTTTATCTCAAGAAAAAAACATGTTGTTGAAAAACACAGTGTGACAATCTATGCCGAATTGATATTAAAAGGTTTGGTACGAGTTTATATCTAGTTGTGTGTAGAGATCATTGTTTGAATGTTGAATGATCAATGTTGAAATTTGTATGCCGAACAATTAAACATAGTTATCTAGCAACTATTATATTTCCATAGCAATGGAAATATATAACCAAATAGAGTTCTAATTTGAACAATATTCTTTGAATGTTTTTATACTGTAATGGTATTTCTTGTATTTGTCTGATTGTAACAAAATGCTTCAGGATTGTGATGATTGTATAACTGTTTATGACCAGTAAATAGACACCAGGCATTAAAGGGTTTAATTCACTAAATATCAACATAAAACAGCTACACGCTTTTTCATAGGCAACAGGGAATTTCTACTACTACTGCTTTATTAATTTGGTCCAAATTTGTACAAAAACAGCTTGCTTTGGGCCAAATTTAAGCCTCTGGTGCCGATAGAGGTAGAGACAGTGCTTATAAAAAATCGCTGTACAATTCACACTTATATTGCAAACAATTCTTCATTAAACTGGTCAACAAAGATTTCGGCATATTTTGTTATAAACTATCTATGTTACATAATTGTTATTTGGTCGTAATCAGTCTTTTCTGTATACCTAAAAGGTATAAATATTCCCGAGTATTAAATTTCGCGAATTTTGCTGAATTACGCGAAACTGAATACCCGCGAAATCACATTGATTTTCTCCATTCGCGAAATTAAATTCCCGCGAAATTTAATTAATTGGAGGGGAGGGAATGACACTACACGAAGCTGATTAGTTTTATTTGACTAAGGTTAGTTTAATAACTCTGTATTTTTCTAAAATATAGCTATTTTTTGAATTCCCCAAAAAAACTTTTTCATTACTCGCGAAATTTTATACTCGCGAATGTAAATTTTGCTCAAATTCGCGAAATTAACAATTTTGGTAGCTCGCGTAAGGTATACTTATTTAATTAATTAGGATGAGTAAATTATTCCCCGTGGTGAAAGAGCATTGATCTCTGGTGTTTATCTAATCACACTGCCACAAACTGAGAAGAAAGTGCTGTGAATTTATGCGAATTGATCGCATTTTAATTTACAGATAAAATACATTATGAAAACATTCAAATTTCACTCATTTATGTATGATATGAATCAGCTACACTTTGTGTACAGCCTGTCTATGCCAGTGGCGGGTCAAGCACTAGTCAGAGCAAGATGAGGAAGAGCTAAAAGTTTTAATTCTTAATAGCTTTCAGTACGATGAGGTCTTTAGAGACTATCATCATACAGAAAACTATTAGAATTAATGACTTTGAGCATGATTTGAATCTTCATTTCATTGCCGTGACTACGTAAAAACATGTTCTGAATCCGCCTCTGTATGCTATGCAAGTTCTCGAATTCTTGCAATTACAAGGGTTACACATAGTACTGGAACCATATAAACCGAATTCTGTCAGAACGGCAGGATGCACGTGACGTCCATGACATTTTTATTACAGCTTTGGCTTTGCTGTACATAAACATTCGAACATTTCGCAATAAATTTAATCTTGTGTCAGAACTCGATCAAGCGTACACATGTTATATGTTTCCAAGTTCAACATTTCTGCATATTTTGTGACCTAAACACTTCTTTCAGCCTGAAGAATTACTCAATAATAACAACAAAATGAAATAAAGATGAATGATGCATGTACCGGATACAGACAAGTGCATCGAATAATACCAAAACCGTTAAAAGCACCAGAACAGCTTCATAACCATAATTTAACAGTGTCCAGATTAAGCAACCTCGTTCCCAGGGCTTTTCGCTTTTAAAAGCCCTGAGGAATAAAAAAGCGAAAAGTCCTGGGGACGAGGTTGCAGACTAAGAAACGAATCAACTTCACATTTTATACAATAATCATACAGAGCATCAGCTTATTTTCGTAGCACTAATTTCAAACTATTCTGAATAAGTCAATATATGGGATAAGTTGCAGTTTAGTGAAGCTGTTCTTAGATAATAGTAATAAGTAAATAAATCATGTGGGGCAAGAGCAATAAGCTTCGGGAAAAGCTGTTCTGAAGGTGCCTGCATTACCTGTTTGGTTAATGGCTAAAAATAGAGCAGAATTTAAAACACCAATTTAGCAAAGCATTCGGCCTCTTGGTTGAAGAATTTGAATTAGTAAACATGAGTATATTTTACCATAATGTTACGATAACATTAATAGTTGAAAGCCGTGCAAAATAACTGCTCTCGCTCTTAAAAGAAGACAAGAATATATAAATATTTTTCTATCATAAAAACTTTAGATACATAAAAAGTTGCTTCATGGTTAACACTGTTTTTTTTTGTAACCAGGGCAAGCATTCTTCAGCCTCAGTTGTTTATGAAATTCCTTGTGTCAACCTCATTTTATAGTCCGGTGGCAATAATGTTGAACCCGGAATAAATTCGAATACAAACATATTTGGTACCGTTAGAACCGCAATTTTATGTAGATTATCATAATAAAAGCATCCATCAGTAACCTTTGGGCAATTTTTTTAATGTATATAATATTTCCAAAAATTACGTGATTATTCCGGAAATTTTTTGGAAATATCTTGTAACAAAAGAAATTGTGCGAAGTTTCTTCCCAAAGAATATTATAGTACTGAATATTATAGTACTGAATATTTCAGTATTGCTCAAGTAGAAATATAAGAAAAGTGTTCTGATCAATGACCTTTAACTTTTTAAGTAGTCACCTTGAACAACTGAAAGTTCGTCACAAGATGCAAAATAGATTTATACTAAAAGTGGTCAAGTTTCAAGACAGTCCAATCATTATTTCAAAAGCTTTTGTATATAAATCGGAGAGGGCCATTATGGCCACCCAAGGGTGAAATACCTCACTTTATGTTTACATGCATTAAAAAAATGCCCAAAGGCTACTAAGGGAGGCTTTTAGTATGATAAACTACATAAAATTGAGCTTGTAACAGTACCAAATATGTTAGTATTCGAATTTATTCCGGGTTGACCCCGTTTTTTGACTAATGCCACTGGACTATTAGTATCGGGTATAAATTCACAAGAGAAACCATACATACTTAGGATAGAATACTGTACTGCTGATTTTCTTAATAATATTTCAGGGTGCCACTACCCTTTTTAATAGAAGAAACTCTAGAAACAAGCTCATATCCTTTTATAAGGAACATTCTCACTGAGACATCAAAGCTAATGATATATGAGATGCCTACTACCTGATATGCTTAGGTTATGCTTAATAATGCAAGCGAATTCAGCCTAATTATGCTATAGACTCTATGCTAATAAAAACAAACAATGTATTCATACCAGTTCATTCATTCCTCTCCTTATGACTATCCCCTAGCTCACCATTGTATTGCAACACTGGTAGCAGAACGAAGAGCGTAAATCGTGCTATTGTTCAGAAATTGAGCTCCATTGTCAGTCTTCAACAATGTTTTATTGCTCTGTCATGTCCCTTTCCTTACAAATAAACCTTAACCCAATCATGTCTAGCGTCCATAAAAAGACCTATTTGATAAATGGCAAACAAAATTCCACTAGCTTGATTGTTGTAGATTCCGTCTGCGATATCACTAGGATAACGAACCCCTTTAGCGAACCGTCTCAAATATTCGCTTTATAAATTCGCTTCATTCCTGTCAATTTTCATCTCAGATGAAGTGTTATACTTCATCTGAGGTGAATATGAAGCGATTTGTGAAGCAAGTTAAAGCGAATTTTTGAGACAAACCCTTAGCGAAAAACTATAATACGGGAAAACATACGAAGTCTTTTATCTCCCAACAAAACTTGCACTTTAGAAACGAGTAACAGGTCTGTAGCAACCTCAGGGGAAAGGGAGCCATGTACTTCTAGTTCTTGTTTAAACATAGCAGTGGCATCTTTATTTAAGTTGAGAAATGGCAAAGTTAGCGAAAGTATCCTTTTTGGACCCGTTCGTTGCTACAGCACAAGTGTAATGAACTGATTATGTAGAATTTCATGCTTATTATAAATTTTTCGATTATTAGGAGGGGGCGCTTATTAAAGGGAGACGCTTATTAAAAGCTTCCCCGCATGTATCTATTGGGCTCAACATTAAAGTGTATTAAGACCTAGTACTCTGAACTGGTGAAAAAGTGACATTAAATTCTGTCCTTTAACAAATACTTGGCATTAACCTATCAGAATTGGTTTATAATCATTTCTGATTGCTTAACGTATGACGATGAATTCCAAATGAAGCTAGCAAAGGTCTAATTTTCATCAAAAATGAATTAAATATGCATTAGCCGAATATGTTATTAAATCTCACTTTAGCCAATTAGAATTGAATAAAAACTAACTTTGATTGGTTAATGTTAGATTTTTTTAATTATGGATAAAGATAATCAGGGTTAAATCTACATTCGAACAGCTAGACCATGACTTTTTTCTTATTTCTTCTCTATTTATCTATGTTGTCTTTTTCTCAAATTGTAGCAACTAGTTACAGTGAATACACAAAATAACATTTCTTAAAGCTATTCCATTTTGTCTATTTGCTTAAAAGTATCTTCTTGTGCCATCCTTCACTTTCAGTTTTGATAAAAAAAAATCGTTTTCTTGATACACTAACCATTTATACGCATTTAATTAATCAGCATATTTCTTTAAGAAATTAATATGAAATTCTTGAAATTTCGTTAAAAATATTTGTAATTCATGGACAGGTGGTAAAATAGTCATTCTAAAAAGCAACAACAAAAAAATAAACATCATCATCAACAAAATTCCTATCAATTTTCGCACCAAAACACTTCTTTTGTCTAGGTATTGCGATACGAATTTTGTTGGTCGGTCCCTATAGATGTGTTAGTAGCGAGTTTATGCAGTCTAATATACGACGGCATTTGTGCCTTTGTGCATATAGGCTACTGGCATTCCATCCTGCAGGAGAATGGAATGCCAGTAGCCTACATACACAAAGGTGAATTCTCCGTTGCCGGCGTAGATTTTGACAGTTGACGGTTAAAGATGGCGGACGCACGCAACCAAAATCTTTAATACGAAAACTTAAATCTCATCTGGTAACGACGAGGATTAGTCGCGTACCTCGATTTTTCAAACGAAAAAGATGCAAGAAACGCTGACAAATACTAATAAAATAACAAAAATGAAGAAACATCAAAACAAACTCAGAATCGCAAGTTTTAACTGCCAAGGTATACGTCTGATACGAAAACCTGGATGTTAACAAACGACTTCGAAAAATACCATCTTAACATACTCGCTATTCAAGAAACGCATATATCAGGATATGGAATGAAAGTATTCAAATCATCATCCGGAGAACAATATCATTTTTACTACTCTGGTGCCAAAGATAAATCTATAAACGGTGTTGGAATTATAGTAAGGTCAGATATGAAAGTAGAATTTAAACCAGTTAACGAAAGAATATGTCAGATCAGCTTTAAAGTCAATAATAATTCAACCGCACATGTAATCAGTGCACATGCACTCCACTTTAGATAACAGCAAAATGAACCCGTCCATGAGAGATCAATTCTATTCCGATCTAAATAGTATTATCAATACACACAAGTCGAGGCACATAACAATCGTTGCTGGCGACTTTAATGCAAAAAATGGATCTGCTAAAAACGACCCCAACTATCATGAAGTCATTGGCAAATTTGGTAAAGGTTCTATTAACGAAAACGGTCACCATCTACTACAATTTGCAAAGTTCAATAGTATGAAACTCACTAACACATTTTTTAAACACAGACAACCTCATATAACAACTTGGGAATCACCAGCTAAACCAAAGAACAAACGAATCAACAATTATAATTGTTTCGATATATCGAAATCAAATTGATTACGTATTAGTTAAGTCGTGGAATAAAACTATCAAAGATTCAAGATCATATGGAGGTACGCAAACACCATCTGACCACAAACTCGTTATAACGGACTGCTATGCAAAATGGCCTTACACAAAAAGTGCTAAAAAAGACCAACAGTTTAACATTACAAATTTTCGCGATCCTAAAGCAAAAGATGACTTCAAAATTGAAGTAAATCGCCTAATGTCTAATACTAATACACCAGCCAATAACCAAGACCGCTGGAATATGATAGTTAAAAACATCAAAACAGCTGCTATCAATACTATCGGTCTAAAACCAAAACATCGCAATCATGATGATCCCATTGTTAAACAACTCTCCGAAAAGCAAAAAGATATCAAACTTCTAATAGACAACACAAAAGACCAAAAAACATTTTAAGGAACCAACAACAAGAACAAAACTGAAAGACATCTGATAGAGATCGAGAAAACCAAGGACGATTCTTCCAGAATGTTCAAAGCAATAAAACACCTGCAACGCTTAAAACCAAAATTACCCCTGTTAATTAAAACAAAAACAGGAGGTCTGACAGCAAATGAAACAGATCAAGCAGAGAATATTTCGAAAAGCAATTCTCTAAGAAAGATGTCTCCATCACCAAGCTTAGACCAAAATCAATGAGTATTCCTTTTACAACAGAGGAAATAAAAAAGGCAGCAAATCATCTGAAGAACGACAAAAGTGCAGGATGTGACGGCATCAAAGCAGAATTTCTAAAAAACAGTCCTGACATCATATTCGATGAAATTACGATTCGTGGACCAGTTGAAAATCTTCGTCCGATAACTTTACTTTCATTGCTGAGGAAACTTCTTGCTATATGCATGAAAAACCGCATAATTGAACGACTCGATGCAAAAATACTACCACATCAAAGTACTTACAGAGAAAGCATTGACATCAAAAGATTGCCCAATATTTCTTCTTATGTTAGACATGAGCAAAGCATTCGACACTGTCAACAGAGATATTTTATTAAAAGAACTGTCGAATATCATCAACGAAGATGAACTGCACATGATAAACATAATGCTGAATACACAGTTGCAAGTTAAATGTGGAAATGCATTAAGTGATACTTTTACAACCACAACAGGAGATGGGCTTAGGGCCAATCAGTTTACATTTTATCTAGCATGTGCTATGAGAGATGAACATCAAGATCATAACTACAATAAAAGAGCACAAACATCGAAAACAATATTTCACGATCATAATTATTTCAAAACACCAACAAATTTTGAAATTGATATGCAGTATGCAGATGATCTGGCAGAACTGAGCACAAAACAAAAGTTCGATACCACTGAAACTCATCAAGAAAGAACTCAAGATTAATGAAGAGAAATCAGAGTACTACGAGACTATGCGAAAAGAAGATACGAACTGGAAGAATGTAAGTTTCTTGGATCGATGATTGATACGGAGAATGATATACAACGGCGCAAAGGACTAGCAATTGCAGCAATTAATAACATGAAAAAGATATTCTTTAGGGAACTTTCACTAGATATCAAAATACGAGCTTCTGAATGTTATGTTAGCAGTATCTTTCTATATAATTGCGAACTTTGGACACTCACAGAAACACTAAAAAATGGAATTGATGCGTTTCACAGGAAACTTATAAGGATGGCATGTTTGAACGTTAAATGGCCCTATACCATCAATAATATAGACTTATGCAGTACCACAAAAGTTGTAGCATGGACTTGTGTGATAAAGAAGAGACAGTTAAGCTGGTCTGGTCATCTGGTACGCCTACCAGATGACAGCCCCACTAAACTAGCCCTTCAATATGCCAAAGAACCTACAACTAAACCTCGTGGTAGACAAAACTCACATGGCTTACCATGATGAGTAACCTATTTCTTCATTTAGGCTCGAGTTAGTTAGAAGCCTACAACATGGCAAAAGACAGAAAAGCATGGAGAACTTTCATTAATCGCGCCCTTAATGAATGATCTCTCACTTGCTTTTTCAGTCTCTTGACCTGTTCTATTCTCAGTATTACATAAGTATTTGTACGGAAATGTATATGATGATGATGATGTCGTAGATTAGACTGTGCGTAAACTCGCTAGTGTCTACACAACTACAAATGAAAATGGTAAATCATAAGACAACTGTATCTATGTCTGAGAAGATTTATAAAGAAACAGGCATTGGATGGAAGATATTATCTCATCAGAAACAAAATAAACACGCGGTAGTTCCTTTAAATAAAATACATCTGCACTGTGAAAAACTCGGAGAATTTCAAGTACGCGATGTAATGCAAACATTCAATAGATACGGTACATAAGGTATATAAGATTATGGCCGGAAACTCTTGATGTTGCGGTTGTTCCGTAATTAATTTACTAATTTAAAAATATTCTTATATATAATGTTTATACAATGAGATTTTATGAATTAAATAAACCTAGTAAGAACAACCGCACTTCTCGGATCCGATACCTGAAGTGATGTTCACCATCTCTCTGTCTAAAACCACTTCCGGGTACAACACAGATTCCAGTTTCTTCTAACAGTTGCAAACAGTAGAAGAAATCAGGTTCCATACCTTTGCTCTAAATAACAAGATAAAATAAACAGGATTATATTTTCAAATAAAACTTCATTTGCAAGATTTCAATCTGAAGAATAACGAGAAATACTCAGGTGAAATGTCTTGATGCGTACGCATGCATAAAAGCAGAGCTACAAACAAAAGAAGACAGAAAAAGGTATGCATTGTGATATCTGATATGGAAAACGACGAAAGTGAAACAATACAGCGTTACAAATTGACACACCGATGACCAGAACAGAACCTGCTGGTCATTGCTTTAAAATCTCCACTCAAACATATTTGTCATACGCACCTTTGCTGTTTCAATAGCCTTTTCAGTTAAGTGTATTTTAGGGAAAGCATACATAGAGCCAGCTACTTCGTTGCATGAAACACCATCAATAGTATTCAATCTTTCATATATCAATCTTGCACGTTGCTTTAACGATGATAAAACAGCTGTCTTTTCCTGTATAAAAACAGTTTAATACTTATTCATTTGAAGCTATGGAGTATTTTCTATCGTTTATGCTGATCAAAACCATTTAAAATACTCCATTTTATAGTCAGCAAATAAATCTAGGCCTTTTGACCTGTATTTGTCCTTATACTAAGGTAGAAGTAAGGGAAAAATCGTTATTTTTTCCAAAAAAAATATTTTGCGTTGTTTTTATCAAATTGAGTACGATCTTTTCATTGATGAAATCAGGTTTTACTGTGTTTACGTAGTTTAGACGGAAATTGGATTTAAAATGGGTTAGTGATGTTCCTGTGATGTGTCTATAACCGGTGAGAATTTCAATTATCTGTGTATTTCTATATCTATTTTTTATCTAACAAAATGTTCCTAATCATTGGTTATTCTGTGCCGTTTATCATTGCAGCTAAAAAACTTAAAAATCCCTGGCTTTCCATTAAAAAAGAACATCAATTTATAATTTATTTAAAACCTTTTAATATTTGCTTATTATAATTTTATTACATTGAAATTGGAAACAATAGCATTCCGAAGATAAAAGAAATCTTTAACTGGAGATTTCTCGCTTACTATTTTAGTAAAAATTCCACACTTCTTAGCAATGGTAAATGTATCGGCGCCACAGGTAATGGTGCTTTTGTCATTGAAATAACTTTGACGAGCACACCAGAGATTCAAGTTTCCTATTGTGTCACCGTTTATAAAACAAAGACAGGTTTTCTATTTAAATAGGCCATTGAAGTTAATAATTATCTTTTAACTCTCGCATATTTTCCTTTTTAAACTTCTACACCCTATAAATTTTTTTCTCCTTTTCAGTTAGTTAAGCGAAAAAATAAATAATGCTGTCGTATAGAGAATTTAAATGCGATTCAGAAAATACATACTTTTATTGGGAAAAAATGTAGTGTTTAATATTTTTATAAAAAACTGAACACATGTTTATAGGTCAGACAGTTGACCTTAAGTGGATTCATTTTCGGGGGCGCCGAATTTCGGATATTTCGCGCAGATTTAATTTCGCAGATGACCAGAGTTTGTGTTATTTCGCACGGATTTAACTTTCACGAAAGATAAAAACCAAACAATTTAGTTGATACACCACATTCTTTTAACATAGATAGGCTGAAAAAGTACAAGAATTTGGTTCAATAGCTCCAAAAAAGGAAGAAATCTAAACAGTTTTCCAAACAGGTTTTGCGGACTCCGAGTTATGAATTTTACGCGCGGATTAATTTTCGCAGATAACGATATTTTAGATATTTCGCCCGGATTTAATTTCGTGGAAAATGCCAAAATCCGCGAAACCCGCGAAAATTAATACGCGCGAAAATTAATCCACTTAAGGTAACTGCAAGAAAAAATGTACATCGTCAATATTGAATAAGATTTATACAGGGCTGTAATCGTCAACTCTTTGATTTCCTCTCCTACCTACTACATTCTTATACATGAATAGTTAATAGTAAAGAATACATTGGAACAATAACTGAAAAGGTAAAAGTGGCTCCTCTTATGTTACAAATTCATCCGCATAACTTCAACAGGGAATAAGGAAACGTCCAACAATTTCAAAATGGTACGATTTCGTGTATTGTCCTTTATTTAATAGTACAAAAAGTCGATGCAAGTATAGTTGCGTTACGAATGTTATCCGCATGTTGGATAACACAAAATATCGGGATAATTCCAATCCCTTTATCAACTTAGTATCTAAGAGATAATTTGATTCATAGTTGAATTCAGTAGAAAAGACTGGCGGGATGGGAAAGATTAATATAACTGAGTTATATGTTTAAGAATTCCTTTCTTTTATCATACAGCGTTTTTTACTGACCTTAATAAACAATTCATAGGAAGGTTGACCCTGAAGAGGTGGTTTTACAATACAATCCATGACAAGTTGGCCAGTTACATTCGAACCAAGTTGAGCTGATTGTAGTTTATTGAGCTGATAATGAACATCATCACCAAGTCCTACCACTTCTAAGTAACCACCGCGAAGACCACATCTTATGGAAATAAAGATAAACGAAAATAATTATAAAAATAATTTATAAACGTACAGGGTTCGTCTCAAAAATTCGCTTTAATTCGCTTCAGAAAATCGTTCATTTTCATCTCAGAAAAAGGTATGCACAATGTCTCTTCTTCTGAGATGAAAATTGATATAGGAAGCGAATTTGTAAAGCGAGGTTTTGAGACGGTTTCTAAAGGATCATGAACATGGTAGCTCATTCCAGAGGATCAGTCTCGTAAATGTATAGTAAGAGGAGTAGGAGCCACACCAATTGAAGACAGTCTTTTATATAATGCGTATTGTTAGTTAGTGGTTACGTTTTAATATATGTTCACAGAATACAGCCTATCTTCATTCTCATCTCCACCTTCTCTTTATTTCATGTTACAGATTGAATAGATGTAGAAGATTGAAGAATATTGAATATGTACATTTACTTATTGGGATTACTAATTGAAAGACTGTTATATGCATAAAAATATTGTCCTATGACTTAAATTTACACATTTCTGCAATTACGACATTTAATACATGATAATCCTGCTAGCCTACCAATAATTGATCAGTACAGAGGGAATACATGACCACCATCAGACCTAAAACGTTGTCACCATACCGTCATATACCACTATACTTACTCTCCCATAAATCCTTTTGAACATGAATGAAATGATGCCATTTGAAATCCATCCGAAACATCTGGTCCCAAATCATGTAGAACTTTTTTAAAAGAATGAAATTCACATCCTTCTCCATAAATATTATCTTGATAAACTTCATCTGCTAATACAAATAATCCTTCTTCCTTTGCAAACAAAATGATTTCTTTAATGTTTTCATACGATAAAACTTGTCCAGTAGGATTGCCAGGGTTTATAACACATAGGCAACGTGGTACACAGGTTTTCTTAGCTTCATCATGAGCACGTTTTAATTCAGCAATATCTAGTCCCCAATTTTTTTCTTCGTTCAGATAATAACCAATCTACAAGGTTGGGATCGCTCATAAAGTATGTATCTAAAGTCAGGCCTCAAGTGAAGCGTCTTCAGATTAAGAATGTTACCTACAGTTAGCATATCTGGAACCTTCACACATCCTGGTTCATCCTGGTTCATCGTGTATCACAAAGATTTAAATTTTAACATATTTAAATATATAATTTAATGTATAAAACATAAAGCCAATTTGATTATAAAAAAACATTCATTTTGATAAGGTACATATTTCCGCATAATCCTTCATCAGTCTATAAGTGAATGTATTTACCGTATTTCCTCGAATGAGCGCCCACTCCCGAATGAGCGCCACCCCTCGAATGAATGACCCCCTTTTGGAAAAAATAGTTTTATGAGTGCCCCCTCGAATGAGCATCCCCTCTCCCATTAACCCTATTAAACCCGGGCTTTTTGGCACTCTTAGAGCCTGGGAGTGGGGGGGGGGGGGCTTTTTCGCCCAAGCCCCTCAGAAACTTTAGAACCAATAAACTTCAGAACATAAAACTTGGCATGCATGTTCAACATCACATAAAGAATGCAATGACGTAAATATTTTAGTGATGACGACATCAAAACGTCAAAAATTCGTTAAAATCACTATGTTTCAGTTCCGATTTAGTAACAAAGGTTATTATACTCTTGCAAACACTGTAAAAGGCATGTAATAAGATGGAATTATCAATTTTATATGTTTTCAACCACGTCACCATACAATAAACGGGATTTCCGGGGCGGAAAATCCTTTCCGGTAAATTTTCGGGAAAAAGTTCTGTATTTCAGGAACATTTTCCAGGGGGTAATACCTTGGATTTCAGGCATGCAACTTAAATATTGAAGGAAATATAGCAATAACAAAGTTAAGGAATTTCAGAGAGAGTAGTACTGTAAAAGAATAGCTAGTAATTTCTGAACCATTGATGGCATAAGGCTGAAATTTTTTCAGATGACGTAGTGTAGGTATATGTGAAATGTGGCAAGGTAACACATCAAAAGCTTTACTATAACAGAAGTTACAGGGGTCAAAAATGCCTCGGGCACTTTCGCTTAATAGGGTTAAAAACACAATTTACAAGGTAAGTAAGGTTTGGAAATTAAAAATAAGGCAGTTTTACAATAATTTTTGCATGAACATTGACATTGAAATTTTATAGATCGACAAAACACAGGTTTTCCCCACTGTTTTTCGGTAATTTCTTAGAGTTTCATATACTTATTTTATGCTACCTAGCTAGAAAAGATATGAGCGCCTCCCTCGAATGAGCGTCCCCCAAGAACCCCAAAAAGTTAAAGAGCACTGATTTTGTCCGAAAAACAGGTATTTTGAACATATAATTTAGAAACGAATTAAAATTCTATGAATATACAAACCTGGTTCATTGAAAATTCATCGACAGTAGCAGAGTATAATGGGTATTGTGGAATTGGAATCATCACACCAGACATTTCTGATTCTGATATGAATAGTTCAAGGATAAGCTAAATAAAAAGACCAGGAAGAACATCATCACCCACCCACAATGACTAAAGTTGCACATTATCGTGTAGGAAATAAAGATACGTTCACATATTTTATGTACAGTTTTATGTACAAAGTACAAATTTATGGACCAAGTGGTAAATTTTTGAAGTTTGGACCTAATAAACTCTTAACTTTGAATTTAAGAAATAGAGACACGTTGATTTGTTCAATATGATTTTAATAAATTATATCTAACAAGAAAAATATTGTCTTGGTTACCATAAAGATTCGAATAAGCGCCCTGGGCGCTTATTAAATTTTTTAGCTTCTACCCCGGGCGCTTATTTGAGCGGGCGCTTATTCGAAGTACGCTTAAAAAAGGCAGGAGCTTATTTAATTTTTCAGAATATCGACCAAGAACCATTCACTATTAGGAACATTAGAACTTAAACACAAGCATAAATGACTGCAGGGGAAATTTCCTGTATACTAGAGTAGCAGATAATCATGAACATCGTTTTGTAATTCTTTTCTGTTAACATATGCTCAGTATTTCAAATAAGCGCCTCTGTTACATGCTAAAAAGCTCCGTTATTCAAATAAGCGCCACCCTTTTGAGGGGTGGGCGCTAATTAGGATGGGCACTTAAAAAGAGGCGGGCGCTCATTTCAAATTTTAATTCTTACTCTGGGCGCTTATTGGAGAGGGGCGGTTAAAAGAAGCTGGGCGCATATTCGAATCTTTACGGTAATCGTTATTGCCAACCAGTCAACGTTGTCAAACTTAATAATAGTTATTCTAACAAGACCAATTAAGAGACTTGACAGAAGTTCTTCAAGATCCCGGCATTGCATCTTTTCTCTCGCTCAATACAGTGAAATACTGTTTTTTTAAAGTCTAACTTTACTTTGTGGCTGCTGTGTATTTGTGTATTTGACATCACTGCGAAAGAACCAATAAAGCAACAATCTGTTATTAAAGTACACTTCAAGCTTTCAAGATCTCTCATAATTATCCAAGATCTTGCCAAAAAGTCTTAGAGCTTGTAAGATTGCTAGATTCTGGATTTGTATGCTAGGGTGAACAAGATGTTTCAAATTAAGTGAATTGACAGCTTGATAACGATGGTATCCACATCCCATCGAAATATCGGAAAAAAATTGTAAAAGTAGAGTTATCTCTGTAAATATTCCTTTTTAGATTCCCGTAAGGGAATGTATTCGGTAGGGCATTCTGCGGCGTTCGTCGTATCAGTTTTGGTGTTTTTTCCTGGTCCTAGCGGTCCGTATAGTTTTTGGCTATAAACTTCGGCAATGCATGCTGGGTCATTA
>JAUCNQ010139559.1:0-17026 GCA_032352715.1 Bougainvillia muscus | reverse complement strand
CCTTCAACTTAAGCCGTGGTCCCTCCTGGAAATAAGTTCACCGAACTTTCGGAGGTTAACCACGTTAAACATAAAAATCTCTCACCACCAACAAAAATTCGCATCGAACTTCGTATTAATTTTCATACAGAAGGAGTGTTTTTGTGCATAATTAGTATGCACAAAAGCACTTCTTCTGTGATGTAAATGGTTCGTATTACGATACGAATTGATTTTGTGGACGATCCCTAATGTAATACAAACGCATTAAAGCTAGAAGAAAAACATATTGTACCTTGCTTAGTTTTATCGTTTTCTGTACTTGATTCTACAAACACTGGTACTGCAACTTCTTCACGGTCTTCTGTTTCAAATAAGTTTGCAGGATCAATAAAATTTCTCTTTGAGGCGTGTATTTGATTATTAGTATGGACAACTTTTTTGTCTTGATCTTTGTTCGTATTCACTATTAAGTCGTTTGACTTTTTTAATTCCAGCTCTTGACTAAGATCTGAATCTTGGCTGTTTTGATTAGAAACTCTTTCTTTATTGTTATTATCAGAGTTTTTATCTAAATCCCTAATGTTAAGGAAATCCGATGAATCGCTTATAATTCTGTTATCTAAGTCTTTCTTTTCGTTTGCAATTAATGTTTTGATTAAGTCAAACGTATTTCTCCATACTTCTTTTTTGTTAGAATTAGTTAAAGAATCTTGTGGATCATTTACAGAATTATCAAATTGAGTTTGTTTTTCACGTTGCACTCTGTTTTGTCTGTTTCTCTGTATTTGATCTCTGAGTAGACGTAAACTTTCTCTTAACGATTCTCTCTTATAATTTTTGTATAAATCTGTTATCTGTTTTGATTTTACGGCAACTGTATCTTCTTGGGTGGAAATATATTCTTTAGGTACTATTTGTTTTTCTTTCCTTGGAATTACTAAATAACGCTTAGGCGCAAGGTCTTGGTATGAACGTCTTTGGTTCAGGTAGTTTTCAGTGTTATAAGGATAACCTTGTTGAACATATATTTTATTTTGTACGGTTCTATGAAGCAGTAGAGGTGAGTAAAGATCTAAACCAAAAAAACACATTGAATTTTTTTAGACCTTAACCTATGTTTTTTATGTGTCCAGAATATCAAACCCAATCCATGTCAGGAATATCAAACAGATAATTATAGAACATTTCTAAAAGTAGCTGGTTTATTAAAATAATATGATATTTTTTAGGGTTGTTCATTGAAAAAAAATACTGCTACCCTCCTGTTCCAAATTACATCTTGATATAATATCATCTTAACCTTTAATGCTTGATGGTAACAAAATTGTAACACACACTTGAACTATCTGGAAGCAAAATGCTTCATGATTGTTGAACTGTGAATGACCATTTAATAGACACTTGGCATGATTTAGTGGGAAATGATCAGGTAAATTTTAAAATTTTACTCTTTAAGTAAAATTTTAAAATTTACCTAATCATTTCCCACTAAATCATGCACCTAATATTACTATGTTGTAGTAAAATAGATATGATTTCTACAGAGATGAAAGTGATCTTATGAAAAAAATCCAGAAGATTTTTAGTACATCTGCAAATAAAAAATAGAAAATAGAAACTTCCGATTGTAGGCGCCCCCGAAAGTAAGCGCATAAAAGGACTACTAAAACTGAAAGTTACTGGGCGCCTACTATCGGACTTATATGGTATTGTACTTATTAAATTGATCTGACGCTGTTCTCCTATTCTACATTAGACCATGAGGTTAAAGTAAGCAAGAATTCTAGATTTAATATAATACGAAGAAAGATTTACCTTCTTGTATTGGTTCTCCACTTTCCTGTGTTATCACATATTTTTGTAAACATTTGGAGAAAAACACTAAAACAAAGAAACAAAGTTTTGAGATACAATATTATTAAAATCACTTTTAATAAGCTTAATTATCGTCCCAGAAAATACTCCAAACAAGCTTTGGTTAACCCAAATCCATTTAATCGTGACTAGTCCTCGCCCAAAATATCACAATTTTTGAGCTTACCCATACTTTTCTATCAGAAGGTATTAAAGCTTCATCTTTCCATCTAATTTGCGTTGTCATTCAGAGCAGTTAAAATAAAGATAAAAACATTGCTATAATTTCGAGTAGTTAAATTATTCTTATAAAATTTCGAAAAAATGGTAATGTGGTCTTTTCTACCTTTTCAGTAACTATGACTCAAGGATGAAAGAGTTGACTTTATAAAAATCCCTAAGAGTTTTTCGAATACAGTAACTTCCTGCGAGGTGCCCCCATGGTGGGTGCTGAAGGGGAAATTTTGACAATGTATGCTTAATGATCGTTGGAACAAGAATTTGCAGACTAAAAGAATAGTGGTTAGCTTCCCAAAATACTACTATATTTCTTGGTCATGATTAGGTTAAAAATTTTCATAACTTTAGGTAAAATAACACATTATAGTTAATCATTTGTGTTTAAGTGAGACAGCAGATGTAGACTGTAAGAAAAACATAGCTACTAAATATAAAACTTCACTCGTTATTTTTTTCTGCCTTTACTCAAAAATTCGGAAAACAATTGTTGTAGTGCAAGAAATCTGGAATTCCAGAAATCCGGAACTCTTTCATCCTTGAAGACCCCACCATTTTGATGAAATTCTGAAACAATTTGAGAGATGTAAAACAATGTATGCAATAAATTCACTCTCATTTAAAAATGAAAAATCAGGAGAATTAAGGAGTGTTATGGGGACTTTTTGAGTAGACTTTTCGTATCAAATTTAAGGAGCTTTATGGTTTTCATGTCTCATTTTCATTAATAATGACCTCCCAAATTGTATTAAGACACAAAACAGCAACATAAGAGTTATAATCGACACAACCAAATGGACATACCAAAAATTAACTTCGAGCAAAAATGAATTTGTGGATTCTCTGAGGAATTCTGAGGAGACTTTTTGATTTGGGAGTTTTGAGGAGGCGTGGCAACTCTGAATTGTAATAGGTTAAAAACAGACTGATCTTTAGCTATCTTGTTGCAAGGCTTTTGCTTTATGGCCAGTATTGCTGGTGCACTATTGATGGTACATACAGTACAGTACTATGATATATAAACTTTGTATATGAAATTTTTTTCATCCAGAAGAAAGGTCTCTGTACATGGTTAGATTTGTGATACGAATTTACGATACGGCCCCTAGTACTAGCACAGTCCTGTGCTTAGAATTATCATAAGTTGTGCCGTTTTTCTAGCTTGGAAATGCTTTATTAAAAACAAAATAGACACATAATATACATTTTCTTATTGATAAAAATATCTATACAAATAAATTATGGAAGGATACTGATAACGAGGAATATATAATAAAATGACAGTATTTTAAAGAAGTTGCTCACGCATGCTCACCCTAAGTTCATGATGTAAAACATAATATAACACAAAATATTCAAAAAAAATGAAGACATGTTATATTAACCATGGAAACATATCATTTCACATGTAAATATAGGATGATTTTAATTTCCTACAGCAATTTATATAGAAATATAAGAAAATCAAACATATGCAGGTGAATATCAAATTTTACAAGTATATTTGAATAAATAATGAGATATTATTGAGAATACAGTTCCTGTAATTGAAAACATTATTTTCTACTTTCCTAATAAAAGTACAAATTATCATATTTGTTGGTGATATTGTTTGCCCTATACATGGTTTCGTACTACTTTGGCGAGGGACAGTCCATAAAATCTCAATAAAACCAATTTTCCTTCAGAAAGCATAAGGAAGAAATTCAAATATTTTTAAAACTTTCATAGTATCAAATATTTTAGACCTCTGAAAACAAACAAAGTTCAGGAATGTGGCCATTCAAAATAGAACTGAATGTCAAAATCAATATGCATGTAGAATCAGGCGATAATCTAGGACTTTTTGTTAGTACTCTTTTACATAAAAATTACCCTTACTACTACGTGATTAGACGTTGCAACCCTCCCCGTCCCTCACTTATTCTAGATTAGACCCTGGCAATGACTTTTATTGAACCTGACACAAAAATTGATAGATATTAAAAGACTCACATACCTTGAGCATCTAGACATGAAACATCGTGTTCACAGACATTTGCCAAAGCTCTACATTCTAAAGAAATAAAAAAAAAAAATTACTTAGTACTTACTTTGCAAGTATTTCTTCTGCAATGAAATGGTGCTTATATGAATTTTGTGGCCCGTCTCTATACGCATTTCAGGCTTCGAAATTTCAGGGTAACGACCTTTACCGTTTCCCTATCGTTACCCTAACATCACTATGCAGGGAAACGATTTATGGTTTCCCCTAATTAACTCTGCAAAAGGATGAATTATTTTACAATATGAATAACGTTTCATTTTGCTATTAGTCATTGCTTGTCATTGCTTGTCATTAGTCACTGCTTGTCATTGCTATTCCAATAATTGTAAGCATTTCTAGGGAAACGTTCAAGAGAAACGAGTTTGTTTCTAGCGGAAGTGATCTGTTCAGGGAACCGTTTCTCAAATCGTTACCCTGACAATGACTCCAGGCGAAACATTAAATCGTTAACGCAAACAAAAGAAATATTGAAGCCTGCATTTGTTCTGGATAAACAATCAAACATACAAAACATAAATTCATTAGGACTCGTTACTGCAAGATCAACTGATATTAGCAATTAGTTAAATATTATATACTTGGACATTTTTAGAACAACAGTGCGTCCAACTATTAGACGCGGCTCCTCATGAAAAAAAAGAGAAGGGAAATGACTTGAAATTACGTTGCCAAGCCATCCACGAGTCACTAATTTAAGCATATTAGTAAAGTGCCCATTTTGTACCTTTTGATATTCTAAAAAAGGTCCTAGCATACTGTAATATTTAGTCATACTACATGACTATGCATTCCTTTTACATATGTTCACAAATGATTTTTCACAGAATTTTTAATCTTTGGCTAAAAGAATTTTTATGGAGATTTGAGTTATATAATTCTTATGACCTGATCAAGTAAACATAAATACATAAGGAGCCCCATGTAAATGTGGCCTTTTGTTACGAATTCTGTATGTGTGTGTTGCTGAAGTACCAAAAGTAAACTTCAAATAATTTTGAATTTGTTGAAATAATGTTTATTATATAACTACAGTTGGAGTAACTAGTTCAGTATTTAAAGCATGAAAGGAAGTGCCTTGTTATTAGGGTTTGTCTCAAAAATTCGCTTAAAATCGCTTCATTTTCACCTCAGATGAAGTGTTATTATGCATACAAAGAATGTACAATAACACTTCATCAGAGATGAAAATTGACAGAAATGAAGCGAATTTATGAAGTGGATTTTCCCTTATCATCAAATATAATATACAGGGTTTGGGATGACGGACGCTTAAAATGTCCGGATTGGTACTTCGGATTGGGGGCTAGGAAAATTTCAGCTAAAAAGGGGGTGGAATCACTGAAAGAGGGGGGGGGGATAATGGTTATTTTTAAAAGGGGGGGGGCTAAGACCCCCTTACGAACTATGGATGTTGTAAATAGACAATTTTTAAAGCATCTTTTTATTTCTGATCTAAATGTACTTGTTTACGTTTGGTTGGATAGCTTGAAACTAATAAATCATACATGCTTACTATCAGCAGGAGAGAACAGTGACTATCAATACTAAAAGATCAACCAATTTTTAAAGAAACAATCCTATAGCAAGGTATATAATTAACTGATTAAAAGATCATGTTTTATCAAAATAAATGACAAAAACTGAACATACTATAGACATAAAATTAACAACAACATTAATAAAGTTTTTTTTTTCATTTACAGAGTACGCCACAGATTTTTTCTGGGGGTAATGAGCATAGAGAAGTTGTCTAGAAATTAGAGTACATATGGCCGCAAAAAGCAGCTACATTATTTATAAGATACTTAAGAAGTAGTGATTCATTAATGACCGATATCAGATTTCGTACCAAGCAAAATCAATGTTTTCATATATCTGAGGTTGTAAAAAGCCCTAACAATGAAAGAAATATGTAATTTCTTTTAACAGAGAGCCTAAATCATATTAGTTTTAATAATGACCTTCCTTACAATTAACTTAAAAATTAAACATGTACTTATTAAAAAAGACATTGAACAAGTATAATTAACACCTTACCAGGGAGAGGGAGATTGAAAACATAATCTTTAATACATATAAAGCAACAAATTGAGATAGGAATATAAAAAGGAAATCTGTCTCCAAAAGATTTAAAACATCCCCAAGAAAAAACTTTTTTAACTTAAATAAGGTATATTGATTGGATAATAATGACATCCTCTTTTTAAGGGAAATTGTTATCTATGTTTTAAAGTATAAGTTTTTATTTTGTTTTTAATATGAAAAAAGTGATAATGTGAAAAACCATATTTAGGATAACTTATTGGATTTCACATTTTATAAATAAGGTATAATTATATTTAGGTTTCATGGCTTATTCTGATTTAGCTAGACTGCACCCGCTGAGAAAAAAGGGGATTTATTTTATGTCCATAGAAGGAGTAGCTGTGGAATAGTATGAAATAACAGTATTAGTTTTACTACTAATATTAACATTAAGTTTGAAACTGGGACTACATAATAAACATAACCTTCTGCCCTTGACACATTCTCTTGCAGGTGAGATCTACTCTCAGCATGAGATTTCTGCATCATAGTTAAGTTTGGATTATAAAATACCACTATCACGCCATTGGTGATAGACTTTCGAGCACATAAATCCCACTTCCAACTACTGATCACAAATTTGATTCAATACGTATTACCTGATTACTTTCTTTGCCAAGGGACCCTAATATGTAGACACACTTGGTGGCAAATAGTAACCTGACAACTGTGTAAGTTTAGGAAATACTGTCTTAGCAAAGAACATCATTTGCAGGGGGCAAATTAACAAAAATAAAGTCGGTAGTGAAAATGTTTTGACTTTTTGACTTTCGCGATCAGTTTTGCCGTAATTGCTAGTATTTTAGAGTTTTATAGAGCTTTTTCTTGTATGTTTTCTGCAATAAAAACAAATATATAAGAAGTATTTTTTGTTTCATCACAAAGAAGTTTGAGATCGCGATTTTAAACTTTTTAGTCATTCTGCTATTGCGAATTTTTAAAAACAGATCGCTAATCGCCATTCACGATCCCTTAATTCGATCGTTGATTTGGTCATAAGTTTAAAACACAAACAATATAAACATGGCAATAACGAAGTGGAAGTTCCTTGACTCCCCTAGTGAAAATTAAGAACCTTGTGAGACCCTTCAGTTAATATGCACATAACGAAATCAGAGATGAGAGCTTTCTTACGAGAAAAGAAAAGCGGAAGGTTTTTCGTACATCTAGAACAACCAACAACAACCACGAAATGTAATGTTGTAAAGGTTTTAACAATATTAAAAGAAATACAGAACCGAGATAAGGCTTATTAATGTGTTTTGTCACACATCAATAGCATATTCCCAGCATCTGAAAGACTAAAATTCTCTACTAAGGAGATTGATGTCTAATGGTGTGTCTGTGATGTGTAAAAAAATGTGACTGAAAGAAGTTTCTTTGCTATAAGCAACCATTTCTAGACAATTATTAAAAAGGCATTCTTATTTTTCTAAACATTTATCACAATTTGTTTCAGCACTTTACAATGCAATTACAATGAAATGCATGTGCGCCTATCAGCATCTTCGTCACTGCCAGGCTTTCATAGAGAAAAATCATCGAAAAAAATCCTACCTAACCATTTTTATTAGTTATTGTCCAGGGAACTAAAATAACACTTCTAATATCCCTATCTTTTCTTATTTGAACACTTTGTACAAGTGTTAATAACTCTTGTTTTCAAACTTAATTAATATAATACCACCCCTGGAATATTTCTGAGAAATTCATCAATATATAAGGCCGCCGATAATAAATCTTAAAATAGTTTAGCTTTGCCTGTGCGCATCTGTTTTATTTTCTCCATAATCGCATCTGAGTTGATTATTTGTGTGAGCAGACCAAAAACATTTCGTACCCTGTCAGGCCTTGAAATTTCAAAAGTTTATGAGAAATGAATCCTCATTGGCAGAAACGATCGAAAAAACTTTGTTTCGACCAGGCAAACTTTGTGGTAACGATAAGATTTGAACAAAAAATAGATGTCTTTTCACTAGCAAATAAAACTGGAAGTAATAGTCATACTTTAGACACTTTAGACGGACCTAAGTAACAATAAGAACGTTAATACAATGTCTTTCACTCGCAAATAAAATGGAATTAATAGTTGTATTTAAGACGCAGGTAAGTAACAATAACGATGTTAATGTACCTTTTATTCACTCGCAAATAAAACTGGAACTAACAGTCATACTTTAGACGGATCTAAGCAACAATAACGTTAATACAACTTCTTTTCACTCACAAATTGGAATTAATAGTCGTATGTAAGACAGATATAAGTAACAATAGCAACATTAATACAGCAGTCTGATTTCCAAGTTCATTTATTTAAGTGCAGACAAATATCTTCCATCTACCCCATAAGAGCATATACACTAGACCATAAAAAAGCTAGCTATAGCGCCACAGACCTGCCAGCTCACCCAATTTCAGCTCTTAAAACATCTCTCTCGCTCTCCCGATTTTCACATAATAACTCCTGATTTGTTAATGTTTATTGGAGGGAGGTGTTGTTTATATCAGAGGGCGGCGTTTATTTCACCATTTCTTTCTCATGCAGCGTTTAATGGAGGGAGGCATTTATCTGAGGGTGGCGTTTAAATGAGGAAATACGGTATCCATACAATTTTTTTTCGCTGACTATACCTTTTCCCCTGATTTTCAAGCCAAAAAAGACATGCTTTTCCCTGAAGTCATATGAAAAGGCTACGTTTTCCCCTGATATACAAGGCCAACTCATACACATTTTAGGCACATAGTGTGCAGAGGGGGTATGACCCTCCCCTTTGTAGAAATTTGACAAGTGACCCTGAATTAGTGCACTAATATTTTCTGCCTGACAACTGTTATATACTGTCTTCTTCAAGCATCTTTCCTCTGTCAATTCAGTCATTCTTAGCACTGATAAAATTGGATATACCTCCAGTCCCCCCCCCCCTTTATGGTTTACCCCCATTTCTAGCCAAAAATTCTCATCCCAACCCTTGTGAGTGAGTTATATCTTTAACGTGGTTAACCTCTGAAAGTTTGAGGAGCTTATTTCCAGGAGGGATCACAGCTTAAGTTGAAGGCCCTGGAGTATTTAATGCTCTTCTGAGCGACACGACCCACTGAAGGGTAGGTGCTCTCCTAGACAACCCCCTGCAATGGGGTCACTTGATCACTTTGAACCATCTACCCAAATTTCCCTCACATGGTATGGGTTAACCCATTCTGTGGACATACAATAATTATCAACCTTGTCCAATTTGAGGTCAACAATGTTGATGACGGAAAAAAGAAATCTATTATTAATTTAATATATATGACCAAGCTTCCAAAGTAACCAGGTTGTAAATAGGGCTCAAAATTCCCTGACTATCCTATTTAGCTCCAGAATTCCCTGATTTTTCCAGGTTTTCCCTGATTTACTGCATTTATTCCCCTTTTTCCAGGTTTTCCAGGTGGCATATGAACCCTGCCATAGTGTTTTTTGTTACTTGTATAACTTTTTATCATTTTTAAACCATCCCATTGTTGTTGTATGTTTTATTTTAATAGTATCACACAGTTGCATATGCGTACGAGTCTCATTTAGCGCTGATTATCAAAGTCATAAAAAAATAAGTTCTTCATACCTTATTACACGAAATATGCTGTTTTAACGCGGTGAAAATGAATGTCGAAATGATTTTCTAAAGTGAAATCTAATTAACGCGAATCTAGAACCTTCCAATATTACAATGGTATTAATTTAATGCAGATTTCTACTTATTAAATTCAGGCTGCAGTGGGAAGTGTTTAATTTGAATTTTACTGCAGAATTTCCAATTTTTATCGTTCAAAAAAGGAGTTTTGTACCTTAAATTACGTACTTAAAGATATTTGCATACAAAAATGGAGACAAATTAATTAGCTAAAAATCGTCACAAATTAGAGCGGGATTTTTAAACACCATACATTAAATAACGGAGGGTTATTTTACGCGGAACACAAATTAACGTGGTTTTAATTAACAAGAAATTTTTCAATTCGTGTTAATTAATGTACCACGACCATTTCGTGTAATAGGTATCTCTTATATCGTATATTTTTCGTTCCCACGTTGAACTTGTTACCAGAGCTTTTAGAATACTGACACGTTGTCGTTGTTTACCGGTCATTTCTCTCCACCGTGGTGGCACAGATTATTATTTGTAAATTTAGAGTTACTGAGTCTCTCTTTAATTCGGGTTTTTGTTATACATTTCAATTAAGCCATGGACGACGTTTTCTTATCCTCGATGTTGTTATTTGTTGTTGTAAATGTACCAATTGGTAGATTTTTCTGTTAACGGCGGCCCAGGGGAGAGGCTTAAGAAGGGCGGCAAGTTAACGGTGGGGGCTCACTTGACCTTACCTATAATTCAAATTGTCATCAAAGTACCCTTGCTTTTACAACTGTAATACTAGCTAGCTACACTACACACTACTTCCGACGACACCAACAAGTGCTACGATGGAGCGCCAAACACGCATACAGCAAGCATGTTTCCCTTTTCTATATGGCGTCAAAGTGACCGCCCAAACGTTGATGAAGAAAAAAACAAATGCTATGTAATGCGAAGAAATTTGGTGGATCGTCTACACTGTTCACTGTTTTTACCAATTGCAATTCTCCCTTGTTTTAATGTGTTTTTTCACTCCTCCCTAGTTGGCAGCTTCCTAGGTTGGCAGGTATGGCGCTAGGCTAGTAAAAGTTGAAAAGTAAAAGTTAGCTATAGCTAGCTAACAATTAAAAACATAATTTTTTAGTTTGTTTTGTGGGATAGGGAGCTAGCTACTATAAAGCGCTGACGCCATATGACCTGATGATGAGACATGGGACGTATGAGGAGACGATTTTTTAATATAAGGATACTTTTATTAGTTGATGACTGAGTGAAATAAAAATAACTTACCAGGAACACCGAAAGAGTAGACAAACTTGAACCAAATCAGGGTGATATAAAATAACAGGATTGAAAAAGTCATTGGATCGACAACTCTCTATTTTCCTCGGTAAATAACTCGAGGAGAAAGCGATGTCAGTGTTCTTGTCACCGCTATCATTTCAATGATTCTTTTGACTTTATCGAGAAATAATAAAAATCAAATCCTTTTAAAACCGGCCTACGCTGTTTTATGATGTATTCCCGGACTTATTGCCAGCTGTCCATCTTCCTGTAGTTCCGTTCTAGTGTTGCAGGAAGGAAGTAGTTGTTTTGCTTAAGATAAACACGTGAGTTTGGCGACAAATCCACTACTTAGATTAAGTATCACGTGATTTGAAATAAGTTTAAAATACTAAATGCATGAAAAGGAAACACGCTTCTTTAATCCATAATGGCAAATTCCGAGTGCTACAGTGTTAAATACAGGGCTTTCAAGTGCCGCTCATTCTGTAAAATTTGCCAAGCTGCGGGGTTTGTGTGTTTGTACCTATGCTGGTCAACACCGTCCCATCGTCGGTTTTGGACTGAGCTGTACGGTAGTAGTTAAGTTATGCCGCAGCCGCTACACACAGACACAGGTGGCGTATGTCGTCTTGTTTTCATATGCTCTAGGTTAACTGTAGCTAGCGTTTTGTTGGTTGAGGTGGTCAAACTACCCTACGCCATCCTTAAAACAAGTGAAAATCAAGAGATAGCTTGAGCTGTCGTCCAGCCCAGGCACAAGCCAGGAGAGCCAACCCAGAAGAAGCCAGACGAGCAGGAAGCAGAGCAGCGAGCGCAGCGGTGATGAGTACGTAGACGCAGATGAGAAAGCCAAAGAAAGCGCGAAGAGGCTATATCTAAAATAATCAAACCGCGAAGCCACTGCGCCGGGAGTGGGGGGGGGGGCTAGGCTAGGTTGAATTGAAGAAAGCGTTCATTATTTTTGTTTTTTCTCTTGTAATCCCTTGGAATGAATGTACGTGGGATGGGTGACACAAGACAGAATACAGCCTGAACATCTTCTCAATTCGCAGCATGTGCGTCTTATTTTATCCCCCCACCATCCTTTTATACACCTTTTGATGCAGACAACACGGCGCCCCAACAACAACACTCCCCGGGTGAAAAGTTGGATCATATCAACCAAACTGTTTGTATCTGCACGTCTGAATTGAGTGTAGCCCGGGATCTGTGGCTCATCAGGAATTGAGAAGGAATGTGTCCAACTTTTCTTTGAATTGCCTGACCTCACAGTTTGTGGTGTTACGTATCATCTTTGGTTTGGGATAGAGTTAAATAACTGTGGACCATGATGTATCAGTGATGCACACATAATACCAAAAGTTTTAGAAGTTCTCTTTGGTATGCTAATGGCACACATCTTTCCTGTCCTATCTGAGAATATTGCTGTTATTTTTTGGTTGACATTTGGGACAAGATTTTATAGGATTTTCCATATGTATATAATCCTGTATCTTTAGTTCATATTGTGGGATCCATCAACATTTTTTAAGAAACACCACTGTAGAAGCTCAAGATTTTGAATGTGTCATACTTTTATTAAAGGGTACCACAGCACGGAACTGTACTCTATTCTTGGTATCACAAGTTGTTTCCAAAGCTGAATCATTACTTCTGAAGATCTTGACTGGAAAGTTCTTAATATCCAGCCTGTTAATTTCCTTGTGTTGAATGTGACTTTTTCTATATGTGCATTAAATGATAAGTCATTTGATAATAATATACAAGTCTTTCACAGCCTCTACTCCTTCCAGTTAAGAATGCCTTGATCCAGCCAAGCAATTTTCCCCGAATGCCTTGAAGATAAAGCTTTTGTAAAAGACTTCATAGTCAACTTTGTCAAATGCTTTAGTGAAATCTAGATATTGCATCTGCATTTTGTTTTTCTGCAAGAATATTTAACAAGGAGTCCATATGCTCCAGTAGTTGGCTGAGTGTGGATCTTCCAGAACGGAACCCATGTTGATTTTTATTATATAAATCATTTTCTTCTAAAAAGGTTACCAGCTTTCTTTTCACTACCTCCTCGAATACTTTTATAATATGCGAGGGGTGCAACTGGGCGGTAGTTAGATGGGAGTGTAAGACTTCCACCTTTATGTATTGGGCATATCAATGACTGGACCATTACATTTGGTATTTCAACCACATCTAAGCTTCTTCTCCACAACAAAGTGATTGCTACACTTAGGGAGACCTTGCATCTTGTAAGAAGTATAGCTGGAAACCTGTCAGCCAGATGCAGCATTTGATGAAAGTTCACTAATAGAAGACATTATATCTTCCAGTGAAAACTCTATGTCACTAAGTTCCCCTGTTACAGTTGGATTATCTCTTGGTATATTCAGGTTATCTAGAGGTTTGCTTAAAACAGAGCTATACTGTTCTGATAGTGATTCAGCCATTTCTGTAGGATCGTTTACAAACGAGTTAACGTTTTTTTGGATTTTGCTTTATTGCCTCAATTGTTTTCTTTTCTTAGTACCTAAAGCTCTCTTTATGCGAATGTTAAAGCTCCTTTTCAATTTCTACCAATTCATTTAGCAATTTAGTCTTTCTTGATGGAGATGTAACTTTTAACAACTGCTTTTAATAACTGCTTGTTGGTTCTCCTCCTTCTTTGTATCAACTGTCAATTTTATGTACTTTTGCAAGGATCGTAAGAAAATAGCAGGCGTACTGCTCATCGTACACCTTAATGGAAAATTGTGAGATAAGACGTACGATTTTTTTTTAACCTACACAAGTGATATATTCCAAATAGAAATTCATTGCTGGAAGCTCAAATCGAACCTCATAGAGGTTTATAAAACAGAACACGTCAAAACAGCAAAACAATGGCAACAAAACTGGGCTGCCGTCATGAGAAAATGATAACACTTAGAAAAACGATCGTCAATGCACCCATCTTGTTTTAGGCCGGCGAACGGCGAATTTCACCAGTGCTGAGATTAAATTTTTGATATATTCGTGAGGTGTTAAGTAGCATTCGCCAGGGCCTGAATTAACGTTTTAATTCTTGTGAATGTTGTTTTTCTTCTCAATGTTATTTCTAGACCAATACACGTGTCTGTCATATAGAAAACTGATATACGTGTCAATAAAAAAGTTAATGCAATGTCTTTTCACTCGCAAATGCAACATTAATTAATAATTATATAAAATAGTATAAAAAATGCATCAATAATAATGTTAATACAACGTCTTATCACTTGCAAATAAAACATTAATTAATAGTCATATAAAAGACGTATTATTATAGAGTCAATAATGACGTTAATACAACGTCCTTTCCACTCGCAAATAAAACTTGAATTAGTAGTCATTTAGGCGTGTATGGTGGCTCAGAGCTGTCACCTTGAAAAAAAGAAGAAAAAATGAGTAAAAAATGCAAGTTCAATTCGATTTCGTTTTCATTTCACAATTCTAAGTCAATGTAAAATGCTAATTCAAAACTGATTTAGAATCAAACTGGAAGTTCAATGTACATTCATTTTCGTTTCACAAGTCCAAAATTCAACGCAAAATCAAAAACGTTTTAAAAGTCAAAATGCAAGTTCAAATCGATTTCATTTTGTTTGACAGCGCTGAGCAAAGGAAAAATCAAAAGTGGACTTTGTAACGAGTATAAATAAAAAAGCATGTTATTTTGCAGAACACAATTGACAGCCGTGATCCATCACAAAAATCGACAAAGCAAACTCGATACTTAGCGTAATTAACGTTGTATTTTCACACATTAACGAATTTCTGAAAGTGTAGGTTGTGTGATTTATAAAACTAAATACATATGCCAGGTATTTAAAATAAATGTAACTGTTCGTTCTATATTTTTTTTCACAACTTAAAACCCTTAAATTAATGTCCTCTTTGCTAAGTAGAATTCTTATTGCGAATCAAAACTGAAACTGTTTTGAAAATTCAAGTTGTTTTGCACGCAAAACACGAGTGGATCAACCACGATTCCAGGGCACTTTGTATCTTTCTGATTCTTTAGAAAAATTGATATGAACATTTTTGTTTTGCCAAAGAATCAGAAATCGCCTGGAGTATACTAGGAACAGTGAAAATATGGGTCACTGTATAGACTGAAAATGTTTTTGGACGCATATAAAGCACATATTAGCATATTCAAATTCGCTCGCACTTCACACTCGCATGATAAAAAACGACTGAAAGTCTAGTCACTGTACTGCATTGTATTCTTCTGTTAGGAAAATGGTGTACCTTGTTGGCCCTTTTTACGCCGGTCTTTATTGGCGTTAATTAGAGGGACCAGTGTAATAAGGGTCAACAAGGTACCTTGGTAGGTTAGAACTTGTTTTGGTTAAATCAAAGGATTTCGATGTTCAATGTATTAAGACGTGTCTAAAGGGAATCTTCATAAATCACAGAATAGGCTATTCTACAGCTGATCACCGTCTGATCACTCTCTTTCCTAATGTAGATTTTTATAGATATTTTTCAGAATATTGTTTGCATTCCGGTATTCCGGGGTGCTCCCTGAGGGTTCTCAGGGTGGTCCTAGGTACTGTTTTAGTATGTACATTTATTTAAAGGACAAATAGCAAGTTTGTACTTGAGTTTATAACACCAAAGTTCACTACATCCTTTCGTCAATGTCTCTTTTCTATAACTGCGAGGAGAGGTGCCAACCTCGATTCCAGGGTATTTTGTCTCTTTCTGATTCTTTGGATATCGACTATCAAGGTTGGGGAGGTGTAAACGTACTATTTATTATGCCAACATTTGCTTGACCACTATCAAATGATAAATAAAACCGGTCTAAATATTTTTACTTTGTCTGACAGTCAACTTCAATCCCAAGGCTTCTTTGCCTTTTCGATATGTGCATTGCAGCAAACGTAAGCCGTCCACATATTAAAAATGCAAAGCTGTCGGATCGATGTTGGTCTTGTAATATTAAACAGAGACATGAAACCCTGGGAACGAGGCTTCTGTCAAACGAAAAAAAAAATCGAAATTGAACTTGCAGTTTAATTCTGAAACTGTTTTCATTTCAGACTTTTTCCTTGGCTCAGAGCTGTCAAATTAATAGGAAATGGATTTCAACTTGCGTTTTAATTTTTAAACTGTTTCGAATTTGCATTTTACATTGCGGATTAGAATTGTAAAACGAAAATGAAAGCGATTTGAACTTTGATTTTGATTTTGATTTTATTCTATTACATTTGTTTTTCTTTTTCAACGTGACAGCTCTGAGCCACCATAGACATATAAATGTAGCAAAATCAACGTTAATAAAACAACTTTCTTCAACTTGCAAATGAAACTTGAATTGATAGAACATTAATTACTACATCAGAATCGGATGCGAAGGCAACATTTAATCTTTAGTCTATTAGTCAATATCAGCGTCATGAAAGGAATAGCTTGCAGTAATGATTGTGTTGGTTTGAATGGATGATGGTTCTCTAATTCGATCTTCTTCCCTAGCTAATAGCAAAGGATACAGGAACCAGGTAGCTACCTCAACGAAGTAATTATCACACACAGGAATTTTATTTTAGCTTTAACTTATAGTAAAATGCTTTTACTAATGATGATGTTGGTGTTCACAGAGTTTGACAATTATTTGTTAACTTCATAAGTTTATATCAAGTTTTCCTCAAGATTTCTTTAACGATTTTGCTAACAATTATTCTTTCGAGTGTTGAGTTAGAAAATTCATTCAATTCGTACTATACTCGATATAAGTTATATAAAAACTCTTGATTGATTTCTTACTATTTCATGGTATCTAGAGGGGTTCAAGGTCCCCCCAAAGAAATTAGGTCCCCCCGGAACTCAGAATAGTCTAGGTCCCCCCAATAATTTGCCAAATTCTGAAATCTGCCTGAGCACCATCAAACACAAGTAG
>JAUCNQ010139448.1:0-17028 GCA_032352715.1 Bougainvillia muscus | reverse complement strand
TGGAATGCAAGTAGCCTATATACACAAAGGTAAATATCACGTTGCCGTCGTAGATTAGACTGTGCGTAAACTCCCTATTGTGTTCTGGTGTACACCTCAAGAGAATACACTATTGATATCCTATTCATGTTATATAAACGTCACATGAACATCACCAGTGTCGGATGTAGCAGCTTGAAAATAGTAGTGCCTGCGAAGAAGTGTAAAACCATTAAAATTTCAAAGACATTTTAATATTTTTACACTTTTTCGCTGGTGTTTGCCTACTCTTGCAGACGACCCTGATCACGTGATAGATTTTAATTTTAAGATTTGTAAATGTTTGGTAAACCAAATTAATGCTAACTTCTAAGCACATATTACCTTCAATTTGCGAAACGTTTTTATTTAGGGATTTATCAAACAACATGTTGAAAGAAGTACCTATCTTAAAAGCACCTAATCTCACAAAAATGTATGTAACTATACGTGGCATTGTCTAGTTGAACGTCAGTTATATATCCGTTGGTACATACAAACAAGTTTAAACTTCCTTAAATAAGACACAGTTTGAGGTTGTTTAGGGTTTTCTAATGGATATCTACATGTTGTTCAAGTAGAAAACGTCTGCCTTCACAAAGGTATAATAAAGTAATCGATTATATGGTAACCAGGTCCTGTTCTAGCCCATTTAAGGGTCTGGCAATCGGACGCTACCTCTTAAATAACGAAGATCAAATTGCCCCTTTTATATAAAATAGTGCTAAAAGTACCTTAAGTTTTCAAAAAACACTGGGTATTTTTAGGACTATTTTACATAAAAACACCCTTTTAAAACCAACCAGACGCTGCCCTCTAATTCTAGAATAGATTCTGGTAACAGTAATTTAGTCTATATTTACCTAGTTACGACAGTAAAATGGAGGATCAAGGCCAGTGATTTTTAACTGCCTAATGTAGCTGTTAAGAAATTGAAACTTTTAATTGTACAGCTCTGGCTAGAACTGGATTCACCACTGATATTCACTGATATCTGATACCTCAACTATTGAGATCTGATCATGTGACACGATTAAAGATATCAGCAAACAAACAAGTAGTAGCTAATCTTGTTTGATTTTTTAGATTTCTTCGTAAAAATCAGATTCGTTCGATATCCCCTGAAGTTATGCGTCATTACAAGAGCCTCGAACATTTGTAAGTAGTATCATGGTACTAAGGGTTCGTCTCAAAAATTCGCTTTAATTCGTTTCATTTTCACCTCAGATGAAGTGTTGTTGTATATACAAAGTATGGACAATAACCCTTCACCCGAGATGAAAATTGACAGGAATGAAGCGAATTTATAAAGCGAATTTTTGAGACGGCTCCCAAGCCAGTCTGGGAAAAAATACCTGATAAACCCTCCATAAAATCTCTACGAAATTCGTATCAATTTTTATTCAGAAGAAGTGTCTTTATACTTAGTTTGCACAAAGACACTTCTTCTGTGATATTAATAGTTCGATTTGCGATACGATTTTGGCGGACAGTCCCTTACAAAGAATGTTTTTCAATTGACTAGATGCAATTTCCATCGTAAAATACCGGAGTAACCCATGCTTTTTAGTTTTCTTCGTACGGACAAATCCAGAAGTTTAATTGGACAACATCAGTTTTCGCGCGGTGAAATTTGTTGTTGACGTATACAGTCGACTCTCGATATCTCGAATACTTGATATCTCGAACAAAATCTTCGTTCCCTTGGCCATTACGCACTCACTTAGACCAAAATGCGTTCGACATCTCGAATCTCCAAATCTCGAACTTTTGGCTATCTCGAATAAATTTTCCAGTCCCATGACCGTTTTTCTCTCGTTATCTCTTTTTACCAAACTGTCTGCAAGATTTTGCGTTTTCTTAAAAATTATTAAAAATCGATTGTTTTGATTCGTGTCATGTTAAGGGCCGCCCTTAAAAATTATTTAGCTAAAAGTTTGGTGACGAAATCCAGCCACTAACTTTAATAATGAAAGCTCCCTTGAGAGTTCGAGATATCGAGAGTCGGCTGCATATTAGGGACAGCCTTCAAAACTCAAAATTACATAACACGAAATTACATGAAACGAATATCGAGGAACCTTAATCTGGCACTTTATTTCCAGCCTTATCATTACAGACAAAAAGAGACGATAATATGCGTGGTCCACATCAAAGCATAAATTCGTTTCGATGATCAACTAAACCTGACTTCAGCATGAATTTAGTGGGTTCATCATACAGATACAGATACATATCATCATACAGAAAGCAATTAGCATGTTCTAAATCCGCCTCGGCTGGGGTAGACCCCAGCCGAGGCGGATTTAGAACATGCTAATTGCTTTCTGTATGATGATGGTCTCTTAAGACCCATCATCATACAGAAAGCTATTAAGAATTAAAACCTTAAGCTCTTCCTCGTGTTGCTCTGACTAGAGCTCGATCCGTCACTGCCCAGGAAGCAGGAAGGATAATTTCTTCAACACTTGCACTTTTTTTGAGAAGATTATGATACAGGTCCAAGGAAACAAAACTGATTTTTAATTCTCATTTCTGCTTTAGCGAAATCCAAGAGAATGAAATCGAAGAGATTGCTTCGGAAATCTTCAGAGCAAACAAGAAATTGATTTACCTGTGAGTTATACCCGTTATTCTAGTTTATACCTGTTATTACACAAAGAATTCATAAAAAAAGGGACTGTACTGGTTGATAAGGGAATCTCAAAGTTGCTATCAAGATGTACCCTAATTTGCATAACCCAGCGGCACAGATTAAAAAAATGAAATACCATAAAAATACGATAAAAATATTAGATTAGCTTCAAATTTCGTTTTCTGACGTGCTTAATGACGTCATTGTAAACATGATGACTAATTGAAAAACAAGCTTTCCCTGCTGGTTCGGTCAACAGTTTATGCGTGGAGATCTCAGTAGCTATCAATAAGACAGCAAATTAAAATTTAACTTAATGAATCACAGTGTAGCGTAGCAATGAGTTTTATAGTTTACATAATTTATACTTCGTTCATTGGTGATGTGAACATGTTGTTAGGATGGAGCCATTGAAACCTTATATGGAAAACTGTGGAAATAACAATTGGATGAAGCAGAAAAACGATTTTACTGCTCATATTATAAAATAATGACAACCTACTTAACCGCAGTATTTTTGCACTTTTTTTTAACAGGTCATTAACATTAACTTCTCATTCTATGACTCCTAAGGGACTTTCTCAAAAATCCGCTTAAATTCGCTTAAATTTGCTTCACAATTCGCTTCATTTTCACCTTAGATGAAGTGTTATTGTAACACGTTAGTGTTACAATAACACTTCATCTGAGGGGAAAATTATTAGGAATTAAGCGAATTGTGAAGCAAATTTAAGCGAATTTTTGAGACGGTCCCTAAGGCACTATCCACGGAATTGATCGCAAGTTGTGTCATGAAAATTGATACGAATTTCCATACGAAGTTTGTGAATCATGTAAAAAAAATAAAAATTTGAAAGACTATGTGAAAATCACAAACTACAGAAAAAATAGAATACGCCCTTTTGGTTTCCATTAGAACGTTAAGATTTACCTAGGTTTGATTTTTCCGATGTTGACTTACTTTTAATATCGACAGTTGCTTCGTCTATGTTTATAAAATGGAAGACTTAAAATGGATTTCCCCTAAATATAAACTAAAATTATTATTCTCGCATTTCATCCAATAAACTTTAGGAACCGTCTCAGAAAATTCAATTTTCATCTCAGATGAAGTGTTATTGTGCATACTTTGTACGCACAATAACAATTCATCTGAGATGAAAATGAAGAGATTTATGAAGCGAATTTAAGCGAATTTAAGACGAACCCATACCGAAGAATGAGCATTAACTCTGCATAGAAACAAAAGTGTTTTATCGACATGCTGATTTTCTTCTCTTAATACAAGTACAAATGCTGTAGGGTCGATTTGAAAAATGATGTTTCGAATTCTTCATTCGCTGACCTAACCAGTGGTTAAGAACGCCTTTACAGGGCTGTATAGTCGAAGCAGTAACAGTTGATAAAAAACAAGTCTGGTGCTTTACATTTATCCTTGCAATTTTACCTTGTTTTTAGTGATCTTAGTAAAAATCCTTTGAAGAAAATACACGAAAGAGGATTGGTTGGACCAGACAGTTTACGTTATTTGTAAGTGATGTGGTAGAAAAGCTTTCAAATATTTTGTTCCTATATGCTCACAGCAGATTAACGCGTGGGATGGCTTATAACTGTTCGAATCCTGCTACAAATTCGTAGCAGAAATCAAGCAATTGTTAGCCATCGATCGCACTGGTTGCTAGAATGTTTTAACAATCCAGTTTCAAAACTCTGGTTTCACCGCCTGGTCAATGAATGTCAAAGAAGGTATATCATTAGGATTATTCTACATTGCGCACAACCTCGTACACAAAGCCAATTGTGTCTTTTCGACTTTCTTGAAGGCAAAATAAGTGCTGGGATCGAAGTTGTTAAGGCTGTCTTCCATATATGAAAATTGGTAATAAAAAAAGAGAACATTTTTGTTTTTCAATCAAATTTCTTTGTTTTTAATCAAATGGACTAAATATTTTTCTTCTTCTTAAACAAACACCATATTCTTCACGTATGTTCTTTGGTAAATTTACATCAGGTTTTTTTGCTCTTTAGGTATTTAAAAAATACTCTACTTACACACTTCCCATCAGAAGGTATTGGGGAACTGGTAAGACTTGACATTCAAAATGTTCCAAACTTGTTTACCATTCCTAAAGTTTCTTTGTTCGGAAACCTTAAAGATATCGTGGTTACCTACAGTATGCATTGCTGTCCATTCAGAAGAAGAATCAGAGAACGTGAGGTTACAAATTCTAACAATTCAATCCCTTGTAACCGGACTTCATCAGCGATGGATACAGGATTTGAAGCTACTGAAACACCATCAAATGAAAACGGCACTGACACCGACTATGATGAAGATGACCCCTTTGGAGATATCTTTGGGGATGATTTTGGTGATGAATTCATGGAAGGTATGTTCTTTTAAACTATGAAGTCATGATCTTTTCTATGACAGTTTTCAGTTCACAGACTGTATTTAAAAATCACTATAGCTGGTTTTAAGTTATTGATTCTAAATTGCTTTATTATTATAGATAATAAGATATTATATGCTATTAAAAATTAACCTTTCTAACTAAAGAGAGCAATTAGCCTTTTAAATCATATATTAAAGTATTGAAATCATTTGTCAACCTCTAACAAATTTCCTGTTCCCTTGCGAGTTCGAGAGAAAGACTTGGTTATGTTGATGCAGGGCTCTTTCATATTTTATAAAAATGTTGGAAATATGATGAGGTTATTTTTCGCTAGGCCTAAAAGGGTTAAGGCTATTGTTACAACCTACTGATCTTACTGATTAAAACCTGTGTCAAAACTAACATTTCAATTCATTTAAGGTTTCATGGAGATGCTAAACGGTGAAGAAGAAGATCTATGTAACGCTGACGAAGAAGCTATCGAAGCGATACTGTCTACATTACCCGTCTTTCATGTCAAATGTAAACCTGATCCGGATGCGTTCAATCCATGTCAAGATGTGATGGGTACAGATGTATTGCGAGCATTCTCATGGGTTATCGCTACTGTTGCAATCATTGGTAATGTGTTCCAGTTGGTTATCTTATTTCACAGTAAACAGAAGTCTGTGTACAAGCTCCTTATGTACAACCTTGGCATTTCCAACTTACTTATGGGTGTTTACTTGCTTGTGTTGTGTTGTGTTGATGCATATACGTTCGGGGAGTATTATAACTATGTACGCACATGGCAATACGCAGGTGGATGTCAAGCGTTTGGGTTTCTTGCAGTATTTGCTACTTCACTTTCAGTTTGCAGTTTGGTCTTAATCACAGTGGAACGATTCTTGCTAATCATATTCGCTTTACAAGCTGGCAATCAGATGCACATCAAACATGCTAAGTACTGCGTAGCTGCATCCTGGTTCTATTCCTTCTTGGTGGCTCTGTTACCATCCACTGGTTTAGTAAGTTCCTACTCGAAAACTGCTATCTGTCTACCTATGGATGTTTACGAAAGAGTATCGGAAGGATATGTTGTATGGCTGCTTATTGCATACTTGCTTGCATTTCTCATGATTTCTTACTGCTACATTCGAATGTATAAGAACATCAAAGAAGTTCGACCCGTGAGTACCAACAACACTATTGATACAAAGGTTGCAAAACGAATGGCTTTGATCATCTTCTCCAACTTCTTGTGTTGGTTACCAATCAGTTTTGCTGGTTTGTTCGCTATGTACAGTGGGGTAGTGTTTAACGTTAGTGTGGCAAAGTTTCTCATTGTCTTCATTTTCCCGTTGAACGCCTGCACAAATCCATTCCTGTACGCCATCTTTACAAAAGTCTTCCGTGATGATACCATCTCTTTGTTGAATTTGGTTGGCTTATGTAGAAATGCGAATAATGACAATACTGATCAGCGTGATAGATTGCCATCATACTTCAAGAACAAAAAGAATCGAGCAGATACTAACACTCGCACCTACATGCATGTCCAAGCACCGTCCGAAGGATGCACATTTATTAACGAGAGAAATGTTGAAGCCGAGACTGATTTTGGAAGTCCAGACACGCCCCTGCGGATTATGATTGAACCAGGTGATCGTAAGAATAACCATTTACAGCGTGCAACAGATGATTACGATGAAGTACGACCATGTAGGTCTGGTTCAACTCGTGGTTTACTAGAGGACTATAAAAGGCGAACAGATGTTCCATTTAGTGCGTCTACAGAGACAGCCTCGACAGCAATGTCTTTAAGATCTGCCATCGATGTTGAAGATAATTTTTCAAATTTGGTTGGAAGTGTGACAAATGCTGAGCAATCTGTTCTTTGTACATAGTATTTTAACATTGTTAGAAATGGCTTGATCAATAATGAAGAACACGAAGTGTTAAAGAGGATTACCACGAAACGAATCATCTACAATGGTAATCTTCCAAAGTTATTCAAATAATAACAGTCATACAGAAATCAACAATATTAGTCTAGATCAAGCAAAGACCTGAAAATTTGGAAATAACATTGTTTTTACCTTAGAAGAAGTGTCTTTGTACGTACTTAGGATGTACAAAGACACTCCTTCGTAGGTAAGAACGTACTTTATTAGGTAGGATGATTATAAACGGAGATTATAGACGGACCCTATAAACAGGGCTATTTTAAAGAGACTTTACCTTGGGACTTTAATTATTTTTAATGGTTAGTATAACAACCTTTTTTACGTTCAAAAAATTAGAAATGGCGTCTTCACTAATTTTTTATCTGGTGTAAGTATGTCAAACACGTTTTGGGTTCATCTCAAAAATTCGCTTTAATTCTCTTCACAAATCGCTTATTTTCACCTCTGATGAAGTGTTATTGTGCATACAAAGTATGCACAATAACACTTCATCTGAGATGAAAATTGATAGGAATGAAGCGAATTTCTGAGACGAACCCTTACAGAGTATATTAAATATGGCACATGTCAAGCACAATTTAGAGCGAGATGATGTTGAGAAACATTAAGATGGAGATCACACAACAAGAAATTACACCAGCTTTGCAAGAAACAATATGCTTTTCAAGACTTTTTAACGACTTTGGATCATTGCAGCGATCTATTTACCTTCGTAAAACATGCTCCTTATAGTATCACAGTATGAGAGTTGGGATTATTTGTTTCAGTTTCCATTGAATGTTAGGGTTCGTCTCAAAAATTCGCTTTAATTCGCTTCACAAATTGCTTCATTTTCTCCTCAGATGAAGTGTTATTGTGCATACAAAGTATGCACAATAACATTTCGTCTGAGATGAAAATTGACAGGAATAAAGCGAATTTATAAATCAAATTTTTGTGACGATTCCTAAGTTATCGTGTGTATTCTGAATGGAATTATTCCGAGTTTCATGTTGTTGACATGTTGTTTACATGAGATGATGCTTTCGGTCATAAGCAATTATGTCAGAACTTATTATAATCTGTAGAGGGTCGCACACAAAATACGTATCGCAAGTCAAACCATTTTCATGACAGAAGAAGTGTATTTTACCATACTAAGATCTGAATGAACATTGGTACGATTTCCCGTACAAATTGTGTACACACACCGAAGGAGTACATTTTTTGTATTAGTCGCAGCTAACCATACATAATGCACTCAGATGCAGGTAATTGCTGCGGAGAATTATTCAAATCTTTCCCACAGAAACACGTTGCGGGGCAATGTGTTTCTGTTGACAGTTTTTAGCTTTTTGGACTTGACTGGAACTATGTTTTAATAGGTCGTCCTTTTGTCTTAGTAATTTCGTGGGAGTCCTGTAACCCTTCAGTTCGCCGTGTCCAATGAAATGGACATACATGCTTTTACTATTCGGAAGCACTTAAACAATTAAAACATGTGTTATGTATTATAAGGAATTATCACACAAGATTCAGTAACAGAAATAACATAATATCGAGGCTAACACAATATTTTGACGGCTTTCTAAGTGTATGTGAATGTTTTTCAATGTCTAGGGAATCATTGTAAGTGTTAAGAATTTACCTGAGTATTATCCATGAAAGTGAATTTTCCTCATATAACTGCAGGTCGTGGTTAACTCCTACTGGGAAGATTCACGACGTTAAATCCGCTCGCCGTTTTTTTCTTCTTCTGTGAGCGATTTAAATGAAAAAGCTTAGAGATAGACAAACCGATCGAGTGGTGACACCTGAAGTGGTCATTTATTTGTTCTAAATGTTAACTTCATCCTGCTTGAAAGTCGTCTTTTTTGAGCGAATCAAGTTACTTTTATGGGGGTTTACGGCTTAAAATACTGCTCTTTGCTCAACTATTATCATTTTAATGGCTTAAAATTTCTATAAAACAGTATATACGAATCAATTTAATTTGCTTCCAAAAAATCCACTTGTTGTTTCTTAAGTCGACATTAAAAAGGTTAACCCTTAACCCTTTGACAGCCGCAATGGGACGCCAGTGCCAGTGTCTAAGATCGAAACCACAAGTGATAATCGAATCAAAGTCACCTAGGAGGCGAGAGGACCGAAGTAAGTTTGATCATTTCGTGGGTGCGGTGTATTAAAGGGTTAAAAGTGATCACCGCGCTATGCTTCAGTAACAGCATATGTGCTTTGTAATATAGTATTAACAAATGTATATATTTGTACAGAAATTTGTTTTGTAAATCAACACTGTGTTGAAAAGGTGTTATCCTATATTACACAACTTGCGGTTATCCGTAAGTTATATATCAGCTTGTCTGGTCTGTTAGATCGTGCAACTGCAGGTTGATTAATTAAATAACACAAATCATTACACACAGTGTATTTCACGTCAGTAATAGTACATTTTCGTTACCTCTCTTCTGAAGTGAAGGTGAAACCGAAAGGACTTTCGTGGGATTCTTGGTTTTTGGTTTTATATGTTTAAATAGAGTGCAGTAAAAACGATTTAATTTTTAGACCGTCCACAAAGTTCGTATCATTTTTCATACAGAAGAAGTATTTTGTATGCATAAAGACGTTTCTTCTGTCATGAAAATGGTTCGGTACGACCCTCAAATTATGATATTGTATATAAGCTGGATCTCAGGGTCTTCTCTCTTCTTGATAATTTTGACGGCCGTTAAAATTTTCAAGAAGCAAGAAGACCCTGGAAACGAGGTTGTATATTGACTGGATTCACTATATGTATCAGAATTTAAAAATAATCTATGACAGTATTCAAATTTTATTGCTTAATAAATTAGCTCAGAAAATAAAAATAGGCGTTCTCACCGGATAACGTTCCATGTTGATGATAAATCACTTTCAATTATTAAAACTATTAAATTGAGCAATTAGAAAGTTTCTCACAGCTATATCACTAGTAATACCATTTTACGGAAGGGTTTTTTCTTCTTACTAAGTTGTCTTACTAAGTTGTGAAATTTATTCACAAATTGTATCATTTTCATCTAGTAATTTTCATCTACTATGAAGTATGCACAAAGACATTTCTTCTAAGCGAAAGTTAATCCGAATGGAACATGTTTGTAAAATGGGGTAAATTTAAACGGATTTACTGAAGTATTCCGAGCTTCTATGGGATTTCGAAGGGTTGTATTTGTCTTCGCGTTTTTAAATGCAAAGCGAAGAGGCTCTGGGGACGAGCTTGGTATTTGTATTAAATAATATCTGTGTTTATCATGATGGTTGACGAAATATCCGTGACTCTAGTCGATATCTCTATCTGAACGCTTTAATGAATGAGTGTGCCCAATAAAATAGGGAATATAGGGGGTGTCTGTGCCTATCTGCTCCCAAGTTTAAACTTTCTTTAACTACTGTAACTGGAAGCTTTCTGTGATGTTACTATCCAACATTTGTTGCAATATGTTACCCAATTTGATTAAAAATACGCAATCTGCTCTGGCTTATAATTTTCATAGATCAGGAAGATACTGACAAACTTAATTTCTTTTCGTTTCTGGCAGTGAAACAACCTCGATTTTTTTTAGTGAAATCTTACCAGATAATGCAGAACCCTCATGTTAGGTACTTCTATATAAATAATTACAAAAATGAATCCTTTATATCTGACAAACCAGATGTAATTTAAATGTGTGACTAAAAAAGAGGGAGCCCAAGAGTAGTTCCTCAAAAACATCCAAAATATCCAAAAATCGATTGTCAATAGACACCTGCTTTCTCACCCCAGGCCCTAATTAAATATCGCTGACAATCCAATAAAAAAAGGTTATAACAACATTTATAACCCCCAAATTTGCATGCTGAGGTAATTCACAGTATCTGCTCATATCCGAAATTTAATTTCATTTGCCCAGTCGGATGGCTTTTTTTGACTTCGTCAGTACTTTTCTGAAGGGGATGGGCGAGTGTACAGGTGGCTATTGATAAAATATTTTTTTTTATAATTTAGATCGAGATGTTGGCTGTCTTTTCACACAAGGGTCTAGAAATCTAAAATTGCATTTTGTTTTTCCCCATTTATATCGATGGACCTTATGACATCACCATTTCGACATCTATTCCAGGGTTTCTAAATCTTTAAACATCAATATCTTGAGAACGAAGCGATATGTTTCTAAAATTCAAAAAGAGTCATCAATCACACACGGAGGTCTTTCATATGAGATCAACTTCATTTTTCAACTAATTAGTTCTTTCCGTTTTCCATCAAAGAACATAAAAAATGGAAAGGCCCTGGGGATGAGGTTGAAATATCTTTTCCGTTTATCTTCCTGTTGTAAAATCTTCTTCATTATATATTGATAACCTAAACAAAAACTTAAAACTGCAACCTTATCAGCGGGGGTATTATAAGCGCGGGTATTATAAATATAGAGAGAGGTATAAATGCACGAATATCTGTCCGAATTACTGCTTGCTTCCTCGGAAAGAAATTCTTAACGGAATAAAAAAAAATCGGTTCCAGTCTATTATACACTTTTAAATTAAATCCAAACTAGAAAAACTGTTTCGTGTCTGCTTACCACATCAATCACCGATCATTCTTCTCTATCTACTACATTCAAACCGAAAACTGAATCATTATTGGTAGTCAGTAACGACCGTACCTGAACGTGAGACATCCTTGAGATAATGACTGGATGGTTTCTTACGTGATTGTTAAATAATTTAATGTTTCACTCTAATTGCACGCGGTGTGTTAAAGATAATGACTCATAACGGTCAGTACCTTCATTATGGTTAATTCAACAGATTGGTGGTTGACTTGAGAAAAACGTTAATATCCGGACATTAAACACCTACATTCCTGGAAAAACTATAAATAGGCGACGAATACGATTAAGGATTCAAACAGCGAAGGTATTCACTTCATTAACATATACAGTATACACAAGACAAGAAGGGTACAGGTACTCAACAAACATGACTCAAGGTACGTATTGGATTATGAATAATTCAGTGGAAGCTTCAGACCTAATCAGAGTGCAAAGAGGGAAAATACGGTTTATTGAATTTCAATAGTTAATAAATGATCATTAGCCAAGACTAATGGCCATTTGTTAGACTATCTGGTCTTCATTTTATTGCTTTGGCGTCTTTATGACGAGCTTTGGATTCGTATGTGTGGCTTAATAGCTATACAGTGGTAACGTACACTGCAATTCTTTCTTCAATGTTTATATATGGTACAGCGGAGTAAGCATTCCAAGACAGAACATCAAGATGGAGAAATATAAGTTTTATTCTCAAATGAGTCTGATGGCACCATACATTAAACAATTAAAGATCAATGGCTTTGAGTCTCCAACTCCTGTGACCAAGGACGTTACGTCCTTGCTGTGACTAAGTAAAACATGTTTCTAATCTGCATCTGCGGGATTCAATCATATCGCTAAACTTTCACATTAATGTTTATTGTTTTAAAGAGTGTATACTTTTTCAGCTTGCCATTATCCGTTGGAAAAAGTAAACAACTTAAACAGAAGGTTGTTCACTTGATTAACACAATATTTTATTCATTTGTGTTTCCCATATGTCCGTTAATTATGTTCTTAAACCTTCAAAAAACCTTCTTAATTTTAAAGAATATTTGACATGCGAAAGTTACACAGAGTGCATCGTCATAAGAAGTACTGTAATACAGCAGAAAAATCGAATGTTCCCAGTACGCTAACCTTCTGCTTAGTTAAGCAGAAGAAAAGCAGTATGCACTAAAACGCTCCTTCCGTATAAAAATTGATACGAATTTCGATACGAATTTTGTGAACGGTCCCTAACGATACAGCGCATAATAACTTACTTCCAGAGAATGAACACAAATGTTACAGATTCGAAATTTCAATCCTTATCAAACTTATACAAAAACTTTAACAGAGCTTGCTCTAACACTACGATATACGGCGATGAGTCATTTGAAGTCCAAGAAAATACATGACTGAAAATGAATGACTTTAAACTAACTAATTTACTAGCCTACAAAGGTTAAATTCTCCACTAGAATGTAATACGTTAAATGGTCACACCTATTTCTATGGATTGCATTATTAGAAGTAATGTGAACCACTCCTTAAAGAATTCAGTATTTTTTAGTCACCTTAAATGTCGGAAATATGTCATATTTCGAACAGAGAGAAGCTAATTTTTTCTCTTAAAAACTTTTAAACCTATTGTATTTACTTTTGAGACGTAGGTTTATTTTGGAGGTACTTTCCTTCCTCTCCAGTCTAAGAAGAAAAAAGCATTAAAAATAGAAGTTGGCACCGTTTGGAAAAATTTTAAGCCATCCAAACGGACGGAACGTGGTATTTTTAAGCCATCAAAACGGACGGAACGTGGTTTTAACGACATCTCATTACCACCCACATTGTGATAATATTCCGATATGACTTTCTAACACATGAAAATCGGGATAAGTCGATTCCGATATATGACATTTAAAAGGCTAATGTTATGATCTTTATTAAACATTAATGACATTCGTTCTCCATTTAGTTGCTCTGTTAATGTTTGTCCCGAGTCCGCCTTCATTTGTTGTATTTTATTTTATAGTATTTTTCCACTGTATCTTGATGATGACGCTGATGTTGTTAGCTTACCAAGCCACTGCACAATCTCTCCAAGTAAGATTTAATCCGAATATGTGGGCGTGGATAACTGGTCTTACTTCACTATGTCAGTCTTGGATTTAGACAAAGCACGACGATGAATACTAATTGTTTAACACATGATCAGTAGCATTTGGAAGGCTAATGATCATGTGTTAACCCTATTAAGACTTTTTAATAACTTTTGAAATAATAACTGAACTGTCTTGAAACTTTGGCACTTTTAGTATAAATCTATTATGCATTTTCTTGGAAACTTTAAGATGTTCAGGATGCCACCTTCAAAAGTTATAGGTCATTGGTCAGAACCACCTATCAAATTTCTCATATTTCCCATTGAAAATACTGAAATATTGTGAAGCCTGTATTTTCTTAGGTACAAGCCATTTTGGGATGAAACTTTGCACAATTGTTAATTATCATAAGAAATTTCCGAAAATGTCGGAATTTTTTCGGAAAACCGGAAAAAAATTCGATTTCGACCGGAAATTCCGGAAAATTTTCCGGAGCAAATTCGGACGGCGAAAAATAAGTTATTCCGGCATTTTTTTTGCCAAAATCGCTTTTGAACGTTTTTTTGGACACTTATCTTTACTTCCACATCAGTTATGTGAAAGAAATGTCTTGAAAAATGCTGTTTAGCTAATGTAAATCTGGATTGGTATTTTCGCGATAGTAGAGGCTAATTATGACGTCATTAGCCTAAAAATGACGTCATGCCGAATTTTACCACGCCCAAATCTTCTTCGTATGCTTGGTAACATATGTGCAAAGTTTCATAAGTTTAGCATTCGTGGATCATGATTTTCATAGGGAATAGGGCATAATGCCCCCTCCCAGTCTTTAAGCGTGTCAAAAAAGCCCAGTCTTAATAGGGTTAAACTATTAAAAATGAATGGCTATTGTTCTCCATTTTATTGCCTAGTTAAGAGCTGGTTATGGGATCCGCGTCTGTATATTTAGCAGTCTCATTTGACATTTGGCCAGTTGACCTCATAAAAAGACACGGACGAGAATGAAGATGAAAGTTTTAGATATAACGTCACTTCAGTGCCGATATTGTACTCTAACTATATTCTACTGAGGTAACTAAGATAATATTTTCTTCCGAATTAACTGATTTTTAATACGTTGTCAAAAGTAGTCAGTCTTTGACCACGTGTCGTCTGGGTTTGTTAACTTAACTCATACCGTAAAATCTTAAATAAACGCCCTGGGTGTTTATATAATTTTTCAACTTTTTATCTGGGCGCTTATTTAGAGATAAGAGATAATATTTGGTAGTGTATATATGGGTGACGTAAATATAAGATATCTTTAGAAATTTGTTTTCTTGTTACTGCTACGGGATGATAGCCATTTTTGTAAAGAACACCTCCATAAAAATGGCTATCATCCCGTAGCAGTAACAAGAAAACAAATTTCTAAAGATGTCTTATATTTACGTCACCCATATATACACTACAAAATATTATCTCTTTCATAAACATAAAATTTGTAATAGGGAGGAGTGTCCCAGTTAAGCGATATACGTTTTCAGAACTCAAGTGTCGTTCGGTAGTCTGTTTTCTGCTTCTACGCTTTGCTTAGACAGAAGTCATTAACTTGAGGCTATGTTTCCTTTTTCAGGGGTTGAGAGGAGGAAGGCGTTCATTCAATGGGGCGTTTATTTTATTTTAGCATGGGCGTTTATTTGAGCTTTTACGGTATACTATTTTGCTTCTATTTTCATAAATTAAGGAAACCATACAACAACCTCGCCCACCTCTTCTCTGAAACCATATGGAAACACGCATACAAACATGCACTGAATGTTTTTCATGCTTACTGTTTCTTTTGTTTTTAGTGTCCTGACTTCAATACATGTGAAACGGACGCACAATGTGAAACAACCATCGAGAATTGTCTTTGTCAAACACTAAAGTGCACATGCAATAAAATGTCAGCAACTCTTCCTCCAGGTTTTCAAATGCCTAGCTTTTGTACACCACCTCCTGGAACAAAATACGTCTGATGAGAAGTTATCAACAAATCGCACAAGTCATGCATCTTTCAATAATCTTGTTGTTACGGCCGTCTTTTTTCATCCAGCTTAAAATAATCAGAACATCTCGATTGTTTCGTGACAGGTTGTCGAAGAATTGAAGACCGTGACAAGTTATCCTGATAGATTACTGCCTACTGACTTCTTAGATTCGGGAATTGTATCATCTTCAGTTCAGAAAGTATACAGAAGAAACTTGAAGAAACACCTGACATGCGAGTGATACGATACTACACACTAAGTTTATGCTTGCCATTATACACCCACGTGGCATACCCTCAATTCTAGACAGATCTATGGCGTAACGTACCGTAGCGTAGAATAAACTGACAATGTAAACTATTATAAAGATAATTCACATAGACGGATCCAGAACATAAAAGGAGAACAAAACTCATTAATGGTTAATAATTCAACAAATTGATCGTTAGTCTTGGCCTTTTAAAGGTTAACGATCATTTGTTAACTGATAAAGATAATATGTTTTAGTCTCCATCTTGGCTCTGACCAGCTCTAAATCCACCACTGATTCAACTTATTAATGTTTTAGGGGGAACAAGGGCTTAAGATCTAAGAACTTATTTGTAAATTTATTTGTAATTAAACGTCCAAAGTAACATTCGTGTTTATTCATATCCAAAAAACCCTTTAATTTAGAACACCGCATTAACTGCCTTATCCGAAAACAAATCTATCAAACAACATGCAGAAACATATAAACATTTACTCCACACCTCTACAGGTGATGAAATGTTTAATATCATGGCAAAACACATATGACCATGTAGTTGATTTGTTAACTTGTAATTCCGAACCTATTATTCTGTTATCCAACTGTTTTATTGTCTCAAACATCTATAGGGTCGGATCCAAGAGTAGACAAACACCTGCGAAATGGTTTTACACTTCTTCGTAGGCACTTGCTTACTATTTTCAAGCTTTTAGTTCCAAGACACCGCCATCAGCTCTGTCCAAGATAGTTTGCTACTTTTCATTGTGTTAATTACGCCACCGAGGGGAGCCTACAAATACCACTCATATTTCTATAAAAAAGCCTCAAAACCTGACCCACAAAACCCACTGGATAAACCTACACATACTGCCAAAATGTCAAAACAAGTAAAGCTAATATGATGAAGACCAAAGATTAAGCCTTAGGTATACCAAATGGCATTAACTATTAAAAATTAATTAGCTGTTCTCCTTCTTAGTGTTTTAACTGCAACTTTTGTCAAAAATTACATAAACTTCAGTATTTTTGCGAAGCAAAAAGCGGGCCGAAGGCCTGCTTTGCAGCGTAGCGTTATTTGCCAAGATCATTATATATTTC
>JAUCNQ010139337.1:0-17032 GCA_032352715.1 Bougainvillia muscus | reverse complement strand
TATTTTTTCATCGTCCTTGGAGCTCGGTTGATAAAATACACCCAATAGATAACTTGAATTTTTGTTTTTGCCTGACACCTCTAGCCAAAGGTGTTCGATGGTATCATCAATACTTCCAAGATATTTTTGGACTTTGTACTTCAAGTTTTCTTCGAGGTAAATACCAATCCGGCCCCCTTTTTTGTCATTGCGATGTTTAAATTCAGCGTTGTATCCCGGTATCTTTATGTAGTCTAACAGGAATTTATCATATTTCAACCACGTTTCTGATAGGGTGATGATGTCAAATTTGTATTGATTAAGAAAGTAGGAAAACTCGGTGAAAGATGAGCACATTGACTGCGTGTTTAAATGTGCTATGCTGAAAAATGCTATGCTGAAAATGACTGTTATTTACTACAGATCATAAAAAAAATAACTTACTAAGGGACCGTCATTGTGCGAATTTTTGAGACGGCCCCTTAAGCTGGGTACACACTATGGGTTTAAGTGAGTTTAACAGGTAAGAGTTTATCTTTTGATAAACCCGTGTATCATACGCACTGGGGATCAAACAAACCAGGTAAAAATAAAATCAGTGCATAAAGCCAGGTTCTCACTATGTGTCACAGGTATGTTTTTAATAGAAGTTACACAAATTAAAAATATAATCACTGCATAAAGAACTAAAGTGTTATCATTTTCAATAGATGCGTCGTTGGTGTCTTTGAACTTTAAACTCACTGAACAAATTTTTTTGATATATGAGTTTAACTTTTTTGTGGGTTTAAGTGTGTTTATGGTGCAAATTTTAAAATCACAACTTGTACGCATTGTGGTTTTAACTTGAAAACTACCTGTTAAACTCACTTAAACACATAGTGAGAACCTGGCTTAAAACAACTAAAGTGTTATCATTTTCAATAGATGCGTCGTCGGTGTCTTTGAACTTTGAACTCACAGAACAAAATTTTTTGACATGTGAGTTTAACTTTTTTTGTGGGTTTAAGTGTGTTCAAGCTGCAAATTCTAAAATCACAACTTGTACGCATTGCGGTTTTATCTTGAAAACTACATGTTAAACTCACTTAAACTGATATTGCGTACCAGGCTTTAGTGTACTAAATATTGAAAAATGCAATTTGATATTATTATGATCTGTTGGTGATGATAACCAAACCTTCTATGGTGACACAAATCAAGCAAGAGGATACAGCAGAGGATAATGAAATGATATAAAAATTCCAACATAAGAATGTCAGCTAAGATTGTGCCGTGCAAATACAGTTGAGGTATGAAACCAGCAGGAAACCATACAACAGGGCAGTATATCGCAATAAGAACACAAGAACTAAACGTGTTAGTCCAGAGGTAAAAGAGGACCGAGGGCTTTTTTTAATATCTTTTGATTGCCTTTATCTATTTAGCTGAAATTTTAGTGCTGTAAGTATTTTTCTATTAGCTATCGGGTAGTAACAAAAAAAATCGAAAAGAAAATCTCCAGGGTGTCCATGAGACCCGTTAGCGAAAAATTGGAATATTTTATTTTTTTAGGTAAAATTTACTACCTGAAGGAGTGAAAATATATCGATTCTGATAGCTTACCTATGAAAGCCCTGCTAGATACCTTTCAGAAACTGAAATCAGATTGAAAAAATTCGCATGCGTTCAAAAGTTACAGTGCGAAAATCATGAAAAATGCGGACCATACTACACGAAAAAGCTGACGTCAGCAAAATAGACAATGCTGACTTCATCAATTTTATATTTATGTACTCTTAAGTATTTAAAGAACATCTGTGAGAAGTTTCATGTGACATGGACCTATAGAACAGAAGTAACATAGGGGAGGCATTTTATAAGTTGAAAAAAGCCCGGCCTTTATAGGGTTAAGAGTTCTGCTCAACCTCGTAATCGTCCTAATAAACTAAGGAATATATGCACTAAATATTCCAGGAGAAACTATTTTACTTACATCAAAACCTTTGATAAGACAGAGGTACATGGCATCATTTGCTCTTCTTGGAACACTCAACATCACATCCAAACCAGCCTAAAAGTAATAATAAGTTGTTCCCAAATTTGGAGTGCAACCTCGATTAATAAATCAGCTTGTGATCATTGAAGTATCAAACTTTCATACAAATGCCCGATAATTTATTGAATGTTGTTGTCGAAATTTATTTTTGTCTAGTCTTGATGGAAAAGATTAAACGAAGTATGTAACATTTAATTGGGTGAAACTTGGGCACTTTTGAGGTTGGAGGTGCAAACATGCCCTCCTACTTTTCTTCTAAAGCACATGCTCAATCTTTATGAAGCTTTTCACAAATATTCCTTAGCATAAATACATTGGCAAAATGGGCTGAAGGGAAGTGGCAATGAACTTTTTGATTTTGAGGGGGGGGGGGGTGGGGTGGGTGGTTGGGGCTTATGGTTGGGGCACTTTTTAGAGGGGGTGGTAAATTTTGCAGATGATTGCTATGATATACAGACTGCTGTTAGAAACCTTTACATTATCTATTAATAACTGTAACTGAGTATCTTTCGTGTTGTAACTAATACAGTTCAAATTTTTAATTGAATTTACTATCCCGATACCTCTATTTACAGAGATGGGTGGTTTTAGAAATATTCTGCTCAAGACGGGGGAAGGTTGCGTGAAAAGAAAATATGAGGGGACGGGCAACGTGCAAAGGGAAGGGGCTCTTAAAACAGCACTGTGACCCTTAAGAGACACTATACAATATTGTTGTTTGATATTAACTGTATTGTTTGAATTGTACCTGTAAGCTGCCACTGGTATCGCTGCAACATGATAACAAATCTTTTAAGAGAAGCTGATACTTTGTAATTCTTTGCACAGGTTTAATCAAATACGCAGCAATGGACAAACCAAGACCTTGTTTTATCTGTAAATCTTCAAAAAAGTTTTCACCCTGCTCAATGAGTAACGAATTTGAATCTGGTTTGTTTGCACAAAACTCTACATACATGTCAAATTTATCAGCCTATAAAAGAAATCATACAAAAGAATTATTATTGTAAGATGTAAACAAGATTGTAACTTGATTATAGTAAATATACAACAATGGTTTTTCATAGATTTAGATTTAGATTAAAATATATAATCTTTAATACTAATATTGAAGTAACAAATAGAGTCCGTCAAAATATGTAGTAAGTAAAACTTCGCCATTATAATAATTATGGATATATAAAAACCAAAAAGTTAAAAGTTTTAGTAAAACGTTTTCAATTTATTCGAGCATAATAAAATTATTACAATTGATAATTTAAGAAATTAGAAATTTATTAGTTTGATAATGCTCGAATAAAGCAAATACTTTTTGGTTTTATATATCCCTGGGAGTCAAAATAATATGAAGTGTTTTGAGGTGCAGCATACAAATTCTAATAAGTTAGAAAACACAAGTATTCGTATGGTGCAACACAACTGTTTAGTTTCACATCATCAGGGCGAGTATTAACGCGTGTACCGCGAATGTAAGCCCAAGATAGCTACGTATCAGTTGAATGTAGCTAAATAAGTTATAAAACGTGATAATTTTATGCTTTCCTTCGAGGTCTACTTATTATACACAGTTTAAGATATACTATTATAATACGTGTTCAATTGGCTTGGAATTGTCATCATTCAATATGCACTCCAACCGTTGTCACTCTAAAGAGTTTCAACACTCCAAAATATTAAGGTAACAAGATATCAAAATTTCGCTTTAATTCGCTTCACCAATCGCGGTATTTTCACCTCAGATGAAGGGTTATTGTGCATACTAAGTATGCACAATAACAATTCGTCTGAGATGAAAATTGACAGAAATGAAGCGAATTTTTGAGGCGAACCCTAAGTTTTTTGAAATATTTCATGTCTTAAAAACCTTTTGTAAAACGTTTGAAAGGTTTTAGACTAAATGAGCAAAATTTCGACGTTTGAAATTTGAACATTGGAAAATTAAGAAAAAATATGAGCCACTCTGTAAAACAAGTCAAACTGTAAAACAAGTCAAACTGTAAAACAAGGGAAGTGTGGAGCGCATCAGGAGCAAACAAGGAGCGCTCTGAGCTCTTTTTTCGCATACCCCCTTTTATGCTGGAGAAGTCACAGCCACTGTACATTTCAAGAAAAAGCAACGATAATCAACTTTGCATTATCATCACACCATACAATTCTTCTCAAAGTAGTATGTGCAACAGGTTGATCCTATAATTTTGAATGCGCCTGATTTGGACCCGTATTGGCATACTCATTATCAATTCAGATAATCAGAATGATAACATATACGTCCCTAGCAACGAGGTGTTGTAACAAGATAATAGTTCCTTATCCGTGTCAATAATCAATTTAATTGCTTACCCATTCTGTGAAGCAGGTTCCCACGCTTTCCGGCGATTTCTCGTACTTTTCCAGTTCTTGCAAAAAGACACTAAACAGGTAAGAAAAATGTTATTTATTAATGTTAATACATTGATAATCAAGATTAATAATGAAAAACGGAGAGAGATAGAAAATGATTTAGTAAAAACGGTTTATTAATAAAAAATAAAAATAAAAAATTACGACATAGCCATAAAACGTAGCAATATGCAATACTTACTTGCTATGAAATTCGTGTATTAATTCAATATTGCCAAAGATTATATGTTCTTGACCAACCAAAGCTTGAGGAACTTCTGGACTGTTATACATTGGAATAAGGAAATTCTAGATTCAATAAAAAATACTATAATATCCAAGAAGCGCGTGCATACCAATCTAACACATTTTACGCTAATACCACAAGCAAGGTGGCCCGCAATATTTCAAGACATAATTCCAGGACTTGTCGTGATTTTTTCTGAAGGAAAGACTTTAATAGACTAAATATATAGTGATTTGAGTGGCTCCGAAGGGAGAAATTACGATTTTTCATTCTCTAGATTGGCTAACAATTCAATATCGACACTAAATAATGCACACTGCTGTTTGTTTTTCACTCCCGCTTCACACTTGTGTAAATCAGTGCACTTAAAACTACAGAAATAAAAACCTTGAGCTTTTAAAAAATTTAGCCAGGAAAGCTTAGGCGCTGTAAGATTTTGGCTATAAAAGGAAAAAACATTTTATTTATAAAGTAATATTTTTCTGTTCTGACAGACAAGCACTGGATAGTCTTATTCAGTAAAACTTTGGCTATGAAAGGAAAAAGATTCTAGTAACAAAATAACAGTTTTTTCTGTTCAGACACACAATCACAGGATAGATTTATTGCAGGAAGTCTGATTCAACAAAGCGTCCAGAATGCTAAAAAAGTTTGTTATAACGCGAATGCACATTAAATCGTTTGCTAACTTATTAACCAAAACCATTTAATCTGTCAGGTCCATACTCATTATGGTGAAGTTAGCAACAGACATGAAAACACCTGTAGATTAGATATAAATACCATAAATGCATATGACGAAAATTGATCCATGTTAAAAAAAACTTACATCAATGCAACATTTTAAATCGTCAACATACGTCTTTTCTGTTTGAATCAATTCCCTTATGATAAATCTAAAAAACGGGTAGCAGCAAATGATGTCAACGCCCATAATTTAGCTTTCTCACGCCCAATCAAGAATATTAACATGTTTTCACGTTTGCTCTTAAAGATTGGAATACACAGTTACGACTATTTTTTTTACAATTGAAATAATTTGTAATGTTACGGTGCCATATAGGAATTTTTTCTTGGCTTATATTGAAAATTACCATACGCTACAGCTTAAAACAGTTATTAAATAAAAACAATACACAAAAATTAAATTTAAATTTAAATTTACAATTAAAAACTGGTAAAAGATAAAGAATCTTGGAATTTTTGCTAATAAAGCAAGGGTGTCCACAGTGATGAGACATTGTTATCGTTGTGGGTCCTGTTTCGGGTCCTGTTTCGGGTCCTGTTTCTATTTAAAACTCCCATTTGAGCTACGGACAGTAGCGGGATTGAACGCACAAAGATGTTATTGAAATTCATCACCTTAGTCCACTCGGTCAGACAACCACGATTATTACGAGGATGACCTCCGTACAAAAATAAACAAGGCATACTATACTCACTCGATCCTTTTAACAGAGCGACGTCTCTCTTCTGTCATTTCGTGAATTCCACTGTCATTTGATACATCCCTACGAGTAATAGGCTCAGTCGCTTGTATTTGTAATGCTGACAGACTTGGCCATTCGCCTTCATCCTAAGAAGTAAAAAAGATACATGAACCTAAACTAAAAGAGCTGTTGTAGTTGTAGTGTACTAATCAGAATCGTGATGAATTAAGGTTCAAAGTCTCAATAATTCGCTTCGCTTCACAAATCAGTTTATTTTCACCTCAGATGAAGTGTTATAACACTTTATCTGAGATGAAAATTGACAGAAATGAAGTGAATTTATAAAGCGAATTTTTGGGACGGTTTCTAATTATCTAACACGAAAATAAAAATTGTTTTTAAAAGCTAAGACTACTCTCAACTCGCACAAGGAAGAAAGCAATTTTCTCAATACACCACTGAATAACAAAAGCATGATTTCAACAGTCTACCAATCATACATTACTTTAAAACTCACCTCAAATTCAGGAACAGCACATCCCAGCTTTACCACTAATAGTTCTCTGTATTGGTGAATATGCATTGCAAAGTCTTTGTACCGCACATCCACGGAAGTACCTAGTTCGCTTATATCTCCTCGATGAAAGTGCAGTTGTATAACAAGCTCAGACGCTTTCGTTAGCAATGATTTAACTTTATCTCTAATTTCCTGGAAAATTATTTTATATTCTTCTTGTTTTTGCAGGTTTGTTTCCATTTCTACTTCACTCTTCTCACTATCTTGTGTTTGCTGTAGTATTTTGAAACCTTGGCTCACGATGGTCCCTTGCTCCTTCATTAACGCCAATACCTAGATTAAGAATTGGACTCTAATATCAATAATTCGGAACGTCGAATTGTGTAACAGGTTTCAAATGTACTTTTAAATGTGACCATAGAAATTCTTTGTAAACATTAGTGCTATAGCTGTTATGAGGTCCTCTTGTTGGGTTTAGAGTAAAACGTGTGCAGGCTACTACTATTTTTTAGTTTCGCAGGTGTATTCTTGTCTAATTGAGATGACGTTCTGAAAAACATACAACTTTACAAAAAACCGTACAGGGTTAGGCTCAAAGTTTTGTTTCAATAACGTTCTTCTATCGATAAAAACAAATAGATTTTTATTGTTGTATACAAAGCAAGAACTTAATTTGATGGCCATGAAAACTAGTTTTACAAAACAAAAATATTTTGACCCAATTTTGACCCCTGAATTTCATAGAACTTGGATATAAGTGACCCGCAAACTTTTAATATGACTAGCGAACCGCAATTTGCAGGCCGCTAATTTGAACCCTGCACATTTTGGGACATTGGACAAACGTTTCATAAAATCAACCACAATGGCATACCTGTTGTACATTTTCAGCAAACTCGACCATTTCTAAACATCCTTGTAGCACTGTTTTACGCAGTTGTATCTTGTTTAGGACGAATGTCTCCTGACTAGTTACTTGTTCAACAAGATCATTAACTAAAATCTCAAGCCTCCCAACAGCTCCATCAATAACAGGTTGTGTTTCACCATCACCAGTTGGGAGAACACGCTTAAGAAATTCTTCAGAGCATTCTTTAACTTTTTGACAACCATCTTCAACAGCTTTCTTTTCTGGTTCAGACTTTTTGATTAAGGCTTCTATTTTTTCTCGCTTAAATTTTAGTTCATACTCCCCAAGTCTTTCGCAGGGGTCCTCTTCTGATTTACAGTCTTTACTAAATTTGTCCAGTAGCTTACCAACCTTAAATGGAAAAGAAATAAGGCTTCACAGTTCGCTAAATGCAAATCGCTTTTTTATTTATGCGAAACAATTTCAAAATATTTTCTTTGTATAAGATCGATAAAAAAATCATACAGCTAACGAATGAATCAAAGATCAATACGCACATCAACCCCAGGCAGAAGTACAAAAACAGTTATCTTCAAAATGCAGCGACCTATTTAGTTAACTTTAATTCGATCCGATTCAATAGCGCCTTTTCTAAAAACGGGTACTACAGTCTCCAAAAACGATACAGCATCCTTTCATGCATATAAAGACACGCAAAAGTTTTCAAAAGTAGCCTTAAAACTAAATAGCTTTTTAAATATTTTTATTGACCTTACCTCACTTGATGATTTAAAAGACAAGGGCACAAGAATCCAAAAACATCGGACACATCAGCACCAGAAAACGGTAAATTTGTAGCATCAACAAGTAAGATTAAATTATAGGAGTTTCATTATTTATTTTTGACCAATAATTTCGAAATTTACCTGGTCTGCTGCTCTGTAGAAGTTATATGAAGAAAATACAACCCCTCTTCGCTCTTCAGCATGTTTCATTAACAGTTGCCATTTAGCTTCCACATTCACAGCAACATCTTCAATCTTTACATGGTCAGGGTGACCATCGCGAATTAATTTATTGGCATTTTCCCGAATGTCCATTACACCAAGTCGAGTAGTCTAAATAATGCAATTATATCTTTACAGATAAACTGGATAACAAATGTATTGTATGGTCCTATTTTCATTTGATCGCTTAGTAGAGACGTTTTAAAATACACAAGTATAAACACAATACAATCCTACTCCACTCAACATGACACGAAAATAAGTTTCTCATTTCAATGAAAGTAGGGGACATCATTTTACTAAAGTTCACACTTGAATTGCATCCGTTTGCAAAATGCATAGACAAGAATAGAAAATTGTTACCAAACCACATTATGTATCGTCAGAGAAAATAGTTTATACAACCAATCAGAGAAAGCCTTTACATAAACCTCACTCTTTTGAATATGAAATCTTGAGATATTTAAAGCCTGAACACAAATATGTTAGGCACAACAGCCATGCTGCTTGAGTATTTTTTGTTCATTTTTATTAATAACAATGTGATTGAATGCGATTTAGTGTAACAGACGAATAAGGAGTGACCTAAGTCCCCATTAAAATCAGAAAACATGTTGCTTTATATTAATAGGGTCACGTTTTCACTCACCTCAATAGCCACGTGAAATCTTTCATACTCTCGCAATAGAGCTTCAGCTTCAAACATACTCTGTCCTGCATCTTGAGAAGCTGCCAATATAGACTCGCCATGGCGTATCCATCCAGATACCTTCTTTGCATCAGTTTCCAATTTTCTTTGTTTAATCAAGAAGTCGTATTTAACTTTTAGTTTATGATTAATTTTCTTTATCACATCAAACTCTACAGAAAGCCTAGCGACTATATCGCTAACATGTTTTACGCTATCTTGTTTGACGTTGTCAGATAATGTTATAATAACCTCAATACCACATGTACTTAACACACTTTCCAGCTCGTTACCTTCTTTTAGAAGTGCGTCAAAACGATCACAAATAGCTGCATATTCATTTTCGAAACGTTCCACCATTAGCAATGCTTTTTTCACATCAGAAGAAAGTTCTTTCTTTTGCCACGACGAATTCCATTTATTCACATCCAGGTATAACGTATTTGTATCACGTTCATAATGTTTTACTTTAACCCAAAGATCAAGTTTTTGCTGTCGACCTCTCCACAACTTTTCAAGATTTTGCCTATTATGATTTAATTCTTTCAAACTAAGTTCTACTGAATGTCGAGAAAGTTCCATTTTCTTACTTTCTTTTCCATACGATTTACTCTCCCGTAGCAGTTCTGCAGTTAAAATTTCTCCTTCATGCACAGTAGCTAATAGTTTTTCTAAAGTAGATTCACATTCATGTCTGTGCTTGTCTAGCTGTAAATCAAAGTTTTGTGGTTCTGATCCATTAGCAGCTTCAAGTTTTATATCCTCTTTCAATTTATCTGTTGACTTCCCCAACTAAATATTCAGAATATACAAGATTTAGGGTTCGTCTCAAAATATCGCTTTAATTTGCCTCACAAATCGCTTCATAAAATTGACAGGAATGAAGCGAATTTATAAAGCGAATTTTTTAGACACTTCCCTTTTACTTTTCGTATGATCTCATTATAAGTACAGATGTGTAGGTTAACAATAAAAGGTTCATGTCATAAGCTCTTTTGTTACCATTATTATGCTGGAAGTATCTAGAACAGTGACAAAGCAATTATTTTCTATTTTATAGTAATTTAACCCTATTAAACTCTGGACTTTTAGCTGGTGTAGTAAATTTTTATTAGTAAAAGCTTTTGATGAAATTAACAAGCGTCCTAACAATGACGTCATGCTAAATTTGACCATACCACACCTCGTATTTATTATTACTCTTTAAAAATGATGTACTGAAAAGCCCATATTAGAGAAAATGGTGGAATATCTTAATGATCTTTGATTGCTTGAAGTTAAATAACAAGAAAAGTTGCAAGCTAATAGCATGCCTATGGCAAGGTTAAGTTAATATCTTAAAATTTTGGGATTTCCTGAGAGCAATAACGTTAAACGCTGGTCGCTCAAATAAATGATTTGGATAATATGAAAAAGGTGTACTTGGTAGGGGCATGGCTCACCTTCTGCACACTTTTATAAAAGCTAACAGCAGTTTTTAAAAGTTCCCTTCTCTTCTTAATCTTCGATGTGAAGGATTTCACCTCAATTTCCAGTTGTGATGCTTTTTCTTTAATTTCTGCTGGGTCACATTCTTTGGATTCTGACAGATGAGAAGCAGTATCTAAAAGCTTCTTAGCTTTATGATAAGTATCCTAAAATCATACATTAAGTACTGCTAAGGGATCGTCCACAACATTCGTATCGTTATACGAACCATTTTTACCCCAGATGAAGTGTATTTGTACATACCAAGTATGCACAAAGACACTCCTTGGGTATGAAATTTAATCCGAATTTTCTTACCAATTTTGTGGACGGTCCTAAGACAATATTTGTGAGATACAATTGGCGGATAGATGGGTGGATAGATGGTTAGCAGAGATAAAATACTAACACACACCTTTTAAGTGGGTAAGGGTTAAATACTAACTGTATTAACTGTCTGGTTAACATCGCCATCGACCTCTGCTATAACATGTTGCCAACACATTAAATCATCTTTTCCAGAAGCTTATATTCCTAGTACAATAACCAAATTGATTGGAAATAATATTTTTCTTAAGGCATCTTGTGATGTTTCCAACAGTAATTATTGTAAATATCCGTTTTTAAAACAAACATATCAAAACTCTCTAGTACATTATACAGAGGCGGGTGTTTATTAATATACACTACTTAAATTGAGGAGGGAAAAATAATGCAATAAGGAAAATTACTTTTACCTGAAACGACTTTTCAAAGACATCTTGTTCATTTAGAAGTTCTTCAGCGACTTGCAACTGATCACCTACCCATGCATTCTTCGACAGAAAGTTATTTCCATTACCTCGGATGAACTTCAAAATCTAGAATAAAACACGTTTGTTATATGTTGGTAATAGCTAAAAACGAGTCACTTCATCTTTTTAGGCAAACTGAAAATAACTAAGTAATCGAAAATAAGTTATCTAAAAACAATCCAATTCTCTTTGTCGTCACATTTTCCACCTGCACATCAGTACTTTTTCAATGTATTCAAAAATTCTCCACAAGCAACATTCTGAAGTTCAAATAGCCCCCTTTAACAGTTCTTCCAAACTTTTGTGGTCAAATCGTTTGCATGTTCGTTGAGAAGTCAAACTATTTTACTGTTAGACTGGACTTACAAAACGTTTTCATTTAAAAAAAGAGGTGACGATAGACATCATAAAACTTTCATTAGATAGTTGTATCGACAAACCACACCATTATGGCAACTATTAGCTATTCGAACTATTTCGGGACTAACATTGTGTTTTAAGTAAATATCATGGATAATATTGAGCTAACCAAAAAAACAGTGTGCGAAAGATATTTCACAATACATTCATAACCATACATTCTTTTAAGTCTTTAACTTAATAACCATTATAACCAAATATAATTTTCGTAGGGATCGTGTCCAAAACCGATAATTTTCATAGCCATATTTTTTATCAAGAGTGTGAAAGTAAAATTATTGTTTAAATATCGAAAGCGATAATACCGATAAATTTATCGCAAAATATATTAGGCCGATATTAATTTATCGATGACTCTTAAAACTTTTATATATAAATCAAGCAATAAATTATTAGAGAAATACCGAACAACTGAAAACATCGTATGGCATTTTTCTGAACTTTTTTTGGAGGAAAGGTGTTGTTATGTGACAAAAAGATTTAACAGCATGCGAAATAAACTTTCAATGAAAACAATTGAAGTCATACATATTTTATCCCTTTAGAGCTCTTTAAGAGTTTTTTGCTCAAGCCGTGGTGCAAACCAGAGGAATAAGATTTGTGCAAATCTATCTTCAGCTTATGTTGGCGCAATAGATCAGAATTCTTGGTAATGCTGACAAACTTTACACATGCTTATACTCGCGAATACTTGTGTTTTCTAACTAACCTTATACTTGTGTTCGCGTTGCACATGCGAAGTCTCAGAGAATTTGACATTCCACTATTTTTGGAGGAAAGGTCTTGTTATGTGACAAAAAGATTTAACAGCGTGCGAATTAAACTTTCAATGAAAACAATTTAAGCCATACATATTTTATCCCTTTAGAGCTCTTTAGATTTTTTGCTCAAGCAATGGTGCTAAGCAGAGGAATAAGATTGGTGCAAATCTATCTTCAGCTTATGTTGGCGCAATAGATCAGAATTCTTGCTAATGCTGACAAACTTTACACATGCTTATACTCGCGAATACCTGTGTTTTCTAACTAACCTTATACTTGTGTTCGCGTTGCACATGCGAAGTCTCGGAGAATTTGACTTATTCAACTTATTTAGGCTGAAGTTTGTGGAGTTAACCGATAATACGTCATTCACCAGCGATATTTTCTTCAACAAGGGGACCGATTAAGCGATAATATTCTGATAAAATCATTATCGAATTTTGGACACTGCCATTAGATCACGACCTGCAGAGGCGAATCCAGAACAAGCTTTTAACTAGGCAAAGCTACGAAATGGATAACGAAAGTCATTAATTTTTAATAGTTTGACACACGATCATTAGCCTTTTAAACAATTAAAATTTATTACTAACATTACTGACCATGCAATGCCCTTAAGGTGATAAAATATTTGCGTGGACTTATTTTTGCGAGTCCGATTTTCGGCGATTTTTGCGTGGATTTATTTTGCGAATGGGGATTTTCAAGAAAAATGCGTGGATTAATCTTTGCGAACAGACCACTTTTTTTCTTTTTCTTTACGTTTTATGTCTCTTTCCATAGTGTAAAATGGTAAATAAATAGTTTTTCTTAGTTTCTTGCGTGGATTTATTTATGCGAATAGTCGGAACCGCAGGACATGTACATACTCTTCTGGCGATTCCAAAGCTCACCATTTATGAACAATTTGATCATAGAAACATTTAGAGGGATAAGAACCTTGATAACAATGAAACATTTGTAACAGTGACACTTTTCTTGTAGAAATGAACCAGAAATTTTCATTGTTTATCCAATTTTCAACAAGCAGATTCCTGTCATATTTTATTTTAAAGCGAACATATTGAGACAGATCATCATCACTTTATACAGAAGATCTATCATCAAACACAATGAAGGATATTTCGATCATCTTAATCGTTCAAGGTCTCATCGTCTAAACCATATATAATGGATGTTTGATCGCAAACAAACTAGTTGTCTCCATAGATGTTATCACAATTATTATTCACACCATATTAGGGTTCGTTTAATAAATTTGCTTCATCCTATCAAAATGGTTTTTTGAAACGAACCCTTCTTATGACGAACCCTAGCATATTTAGTATATTAGCGTCAATGAGGTCCATGGAGCAGAGAAGGAAACCTATAATTAATTTAGAAAACCTGTATATCTAAATTGTAACATACTCGAAACATATTCGAGATCAATCGCCCCATACATCGAAAGATGACTCAATTGCAACAGTAATATTATTACTTTACAATCCGTGTAAATTGTAAGGATACCACACGACAAACACTAATGGATTCTGCATGAGTATTTTATAAATCTACGATTACCTACCTTTCCAGGGGATGGTAATGCATAAAAATCAACCATAGCGTTAGGGTGGTGGTAGTTTTTTGAAGCCATCTCTTGTGTGTTTTCCACCAAAAGTAAATGTGGGAATAGTTGAAAGAATTATGGATTAACAAAGGATTAAAATGCGTTGTACTTCTTCTCATAATTATCTCATCTTTTAGTGTAATATTTTACTATTAATAATCATTTACTATACACAGTCAAATCCTTCAGTCCCTTGGTCTTTACTCTTCACGCACTAAATATCTAGAACTGTCGATATCTCGAACTATTTTTCCGGTCTCTTAAAGAGTTCCAGATATTGAGAGCTTCATACCTATTAATTTTCATCTCAGATGCATATCAGATGCACAATGACACTTCATCTGAGATGAAAATAAAGCGATTTGTGAAGCGTATTTAAGCGAATTTTTGAGACGAACTGCTCAGGGTTTTATTTATTTTAGTATTTTCAGTCGTATTATGTAGCTAGCTCATTGTGGTTGGAATACTGAAAGCTAACTCTACAAAACTATTAAAGAGCTATTTATGAAGATTAATAATATGGCAAACTCTTACAACATAAATAATCTACTGGTGTTGTGTTGGTGGGATCCAATTTTAATCACGGTCACAACGAAAACTAATATTTGTGATCTTTTTAGTGCCCGTCATTGTTTTCTATCCTGAATATTGCGAAACAAAAACTCGTGTTGAGTGCTATTTTTAATTCTTTCTAAGTGTTATTATGTGACTGTCACGTGGCTGACTCTTACAGCATTCCTTGACTGTGTTATAGTCCATTTGTTTACCAGCTTTGTTTAAAAAAAGTTGTGTTCGGGTGAAACAGTAGAAAGGGATGATTAGAAAGTTGTGTTCAGGTGAAGCAGTAAAAATGTCAAATAAAGGTGGTGATAAAATTATGTGAGGTTTGTGAGACTGGAAATTGAAAGTAGTTAATTACTGCTTCCGTAGAGAATGTGTAACAATGGGTCTAGAAAGTGATCAATCCAAAAAATCAAACAATAATTTATAAATCTCATTCTAACGTATTCTAACAAAAACTAAATAGCCAGCTTGCTAGGTTCTATGATTGTTTCACATTATTTATCCACAGAATATGCCGCTGGTGCATCAGGCTAATCGAATTCAACAATAATTGCCAGATAACTACAAGTATTAATTCTCCTCTTCATTATTAGTGATTTTACATTTCTGATACTGTATACGAACAGCAATATCTTAAAACTAGCAGTTGGAATATATTCAGAAACATGTATTCAAGAACCATTCAAGCTTTCAAAAGCAATGGTCGCATACACGTTTTTTCTTTTATTAGAACATCGTTTATAAGAATATCCAGGCTCAGAAATGGTAAAAAATTAAGAACATCGTGAGAACAATTCTGCATGAATCTGTTCATTAAAATCAAGCACAATAGGCCCAGCTAGCTATATCATACACTATAGGCCCTGTAAACTCGTGTGTTTCTCAAAGAACACCACTTGGTCTCATAAGAACACAATTAGAATATTAGAGGCTGGTTTTTAGTAAAGAAATAAGCACATCCCTCCAATTTACACGTTCTAATAAAATAAAAAAAAACGTATATTATGTACTCAAACTTAGTTAAACCTTTAACTTCCAAGAAAACAACCCTATCTTTCCTGTCTTTTCCAACGCTCCATCCAGTCTCTGTTAAAAACATTATTTCTTTGCAGAAACAGATCAACTTGATCAAGGAAAAGAAGAACAGCCCCAAGTCCCCAAGTCTTGCATTTCATTTAAAGAGAAATATTCTTCTTTTTGCTTGTGTTTCTCTCAGTTTGAATTTGCAAAATCTGTAAGATGTTCATTGTAAGTTGTAACTTTATGATCCACAATTTCGTTGTTAGTTATAACATAGTCATAATAAACACTTGAAACGTGCACTAAGGACAAGTCAGTTTATCAAGGAAAAATTTAATGAAAAACTTTCTTTTATTAATTCCATTTGTGTGAAAAATAAGAAATATAATAACAGATCAAGTTCTAAAAGCTTTTTAAAGGCGCCCTTAAATTGATGACGTCATTTCATTTTGCTAGACGACGTTAAATTTCTTTTAGAAGATATTTAGCTAAGCCTTTTATAAAATCTAAACGTGTTCTTTATACAAATCCAATCAAGCATGCAAATCAAAATATTAAATATAATGTTGTATGTTATGCGGTATATCTTTAAGAAAGAAAATTTCATACTTATACATATACATAGCCACATTTACTTTTCGACAGACAGTCAGTGTAGTCCAAGCTTATCCTGAACACCAGGCTCGTCACATTCCCTAACTTAACTCATTCATTTGATTGTAATTGATATATACAAAGTCCTGATATATAGCTAACGGGCGACTCCGTTTTAGCCTGCAGAGCGAGCAGCTCTTATACTAAATGAATAACCACGTCAAAAGACAGGAACAAGGAATTGTTGTTGTTTTTTGAATTTCTGAAAACAATAAAATGGAGGTAGAGATCAACGAAGGTTCTTGCAAGCTATGTAAAGATTTTATCAGTCACCTCCTGAATCTTTAAGCATACTATTAACAGGGTTCCCTTAGAAAATTAATTTCCATTCTAAATCAGTGTCCGTGTACGTACAAAATAGGTGATAAGATAGATGCGTCTTAAAACCTGATGGTGTTCGGTATATATAGACCAAGACCAGCTCTGCTGGGTTTTTTTCTTTTCTATTGCATTATGGTTTTTACCGAGCGAATATAAAGTTGAAATTGAAAGACTTGATGACGATCTCTCCTAGCCTTCCTGGTAGACCTAGCTTTCGTTGCACTTCGCTTGGTCTACCACCACTGCTATACTTTATGCGTTCACGGCAATACTAGGACCACCTTGTT
>JAUCNQ010139226.1:0-17041 GCA_032352715.1 Bougainvillia muscus | reverse complement strand
AATAACACTTCATCTAAGATGAAAATGAAGCGAATTGCTAAGCGAATTTGAAGCGAAATTTTGAGACGGTCCCTTATGCACAATAACACTCCTTCTGAAAATTGATACGAATTTTGTGGACGGTCCCTTAACAGTGGTAGCAATAATGTATGTAAAGAAAACTTCACCTAACAAAGCCATAGAATAGTTTTACCTTCAAACATATCACGGGGTTTGATGTATAAGACTGCCATAAATATTGCTCTGATCTTCCCCAGTTTGAACACCCTTGAAAGCAACGTCTTGGGGACTATCCACGGAAATTCGTATCAATTTTCATTCAATAGGTTTTTCTGTGATGAAAATGATGACACTTCTTCTGTGATGAAAATTGTGCGATTTGCGATAGGTTTATATATATACGCGTTACAGGGTCTACTCTAGAATAGGAGGGATTTGTCCGATTAGTTGAAAAAGGCATTTTTTATATAATTTAATATATAAATCTAGTTTTCAAAGGCAACTAGATATTTTTAGTGAAAAGGGACAATTTTTTCTTCGATATTTTTAAGGGGTAGCGTCAGATTGTCTAACCCTGCGTTATTTGAATCTCCTTTTCATATACTTTAGGAACTGTGCTGTTTACTGATATTAGTGGTAAAAAATTACACATTCGTAATCGTCTAACAGAATTAAAATTTGATTTCGATGTGGAATCTGCGGGTAAGTCATAATGTATATGTTAGGATCATTAAGCAATCAGAATTTCTAATTAGAAATCAATTCTAATTGGTTAAAAGTAGAAAATTTATTAATGATGATAATTAAACCTACTAATTTTTCTTTATTCTTAGAGCAGCTAACATTCGTCCGATCAGTTTGTTACGGGCAATATTTATGCAACTAGGTATTTTTTATGGCAATTTTTCATAAAAGAGGCACTTTCGCCGTCATAATTCGAAGAACTGTCACTGCACAAAATCCAACTGTATCCGGGCTTTTTTTCAGTCCGTATTCGTCCGTATTAAGACAGAATGCTAGCATTCTGTCTTTTACGGACGTAAACGGACTGCATACAGGAGTAGACGGACTGTATAAAGGTCCGGATACAGTTGGATTTTGCGCAGTGTGTGTCAGATGACCTGGATTAGTCCTGGGTATATATTGTGAATTGTATTTTGGTCTTTTTCCAGTTTGTTTGCCTGGCAGTGTGCTGACATTTAATGAAAATGGCATCCAAGGAAAAAGTTTATTAGACAGTCAGGTAACAAATTTAACAATACAACCTATTCGACATTTATGATTTTGACCATGTAGTTATTTTTCGACACTGAATCCAAATCTGTGCATCATTTAAAAAAATCCATAATGGTAGAAGTACATGTCAAGTAGTTGTATTCAACTTGCAAATATTTATTGTTTATGTGTCCACAAAGACTAATCTCCTGGGCCAGTTCTTTAAGGGTGGATTTAATATGCTAAAGCCAAGTCCGATTTAATACTATATTAAAGTTACCAGAGTTTTATGTTTTCTTAAAGTATCCAGGGCGTATTTTCATATAGTATTTGGTCTAACTTTTTTTGGTATAGCAAATCCCTGTTATGAAGGTTTGAAAGGTTCTTTCTGTTAATAATGAAGTATTATTAATTTTTTGATTACGTCTTACTGATTTGAATTCTTTATTTTTAACCCTTTACCACCTGATTGCTACAAAATGGTTACACACAAAATGCTCAGGATTGTTTCAGTGTGTTTAACTATTTCATGGAGGATACATTTTTTTTCTTTCTTAGGTGACTGCACAATTTAGTGATGCATCAAGAAGATATAAACTGTTAGGATCCGATAGGTACATTTTCATAATTAAGATTATTAACGGAGTGAAGTTAGTAACCTTACAATAGCATGGCTTCTTCACTCCTTTAAAATTCTTGAACACTTACGATCCTGTAAATCATGTATGACCATGTATGATCATGTATGATCATGTAGGACACTGTACATTGAAGACTTTCAACACAAAAATAATGTAATCTCGGTCGCATATGTTTAGCAATATAGAAAACATATACGGTAAAACTTCTAATAAGCGCCGGGGGGCTTATTAAATTTTTCAAATTTTAGGGTGGCCGCATATTAGAAGGCGCTTATTAAATATTTGCTTTTGACTATAACTTGTTATTATTTCTAATATACTTTATTTTGCTTTGTAAGCATAGTGTCCAGCCTCAATATACTTATAAATTTCTTGAATTCTCTCAGCAGAGTAGTTTACTTAATTTGAGCATTTCAACCTTCTTGAATGTGCAACGTCTACATTATTATTAAAGGACAATGGTCTTTCCTCAGTTTAAAAGTTTCTAAAATTTGTACAAAAAAAGGTATAGTTGGTATAAAAAATAACCTGAAAGTTTACTCCCGGTCTAGCAATATGCTTATCTTATGCTTAATTTTTGCAAGATTTTCAGCCTAAATATATTTTTAAAGCCTACTTATAAAGAAAAAGGAGTGTAGATGTCATGTTCGCCCTTTCGATAAGCGGCGCTGATTAGAGGGAGGCGCTTATTAAATTGATTTTTAGGGGGGGGGGGGTACACATATGTACTCCTTATGTAACTCTCCTTCATGTCACGAAATAATAAAATTAAACGACGTTTTAGTTTTGGTGAGAAAAAAAATAATGAAACTTCGAGCATAAACGCAAATTTCTTTCTTAATTACAAATATGAGTGAGTAGTTAAAGCACCCATTATAATTCATATCCGCTTTCATTCACAAAAAGAGTATTGGTGCATACTTAGAATGCATACTCCATATGTTATGATAATTGTTCGATTTGTGATACGAATCCCTAATGTTGATACATCTATCTAAACCATAACTCAAAACTCCTTTACAGATACATTAAATACATTAAAGCGTTAAAGCATGGGGGGGTACCCCACCTTACCTAAAATCTGCTAGGAACAAGATATTGAGTTGAAATTTGGCACATATGTTCCTTGTAATAAAAGGAACAAAGTGACATAAAAAATAATTCAAAATGGCTGCCATTTGGTGATAACGTCATCAAAAAGTTAAATATTTTCCAACTTTTTGGTAAAATATGACCAATTTTCAAATTTCAATGACGAGATATCTATAACAGATTCTTATATTCTGTTTTCTTTATGTGAAAGCCGATTGATTAACAATGTAAACTTTTATTTTACGTAACTATAATATTTCGGGACAGAATGACGCGATAAAGTTGGCAAAAACTCTCGAAAATCCAAAAAATGCATTATTACGTCATAAATTTGCGTCATCATAAAATGACGTCATAAAAAATGTTGAAATTGAAAGATGTTATTGATATGAAGATATGGTATAAGTTTGAAGTCAATTGTTTATCACATAAAAAGTTATGGAAAAATTATTTTGTTGTAATTTTATAAGGATTTCTTAGTAATTTGGTAGGTGGTCTCGAGCAATTGCTTATAATTTCAGAATGGTAAGAGATATGGGGCTGAAACTTTCAGGAAACGTGCCCAATAGGATTTTAGTAAAAGTTTCATTTCAATTGCCCTTGTAAAATAAAAGTTTTGTTAAAAAAATCTGACAGGGGGGTAAATTTACCCCCCCCCCATGCACGATAGGGTTAAATCAACTGTTATATTCTTGTTTATTTAGAATCGTGGTAATTGAAAGTAGAGTACATTCAGAAAACCATTCGAATTTATATATCCTTGCAAGTAGTTAACCACCTTATAACTTAAATAACTTATATTCGTTCAGCGTACTACGTCCTAATTATGCACAAAACATTGATCTTCTGTTATCGTATGTATGCGAAGCTGTCACACTCCAGACCATGTTAGGGACCGTCTACAAAATTCATATTACAAATCCTACCTTTTTCATCACAGAAGAAATGTCTTTGTGCATACTAAGTATGCACAAAGACACTCCTGCTGTATGAAAATTAATACAAATTTTGTGGACCATCTATGATTGAAAATAATTTTTGTCCTAATTTTATTTTTATTTTATACAAACTGCAGTAAGTAAGAAATATCCTCACTAAAATTTCTTATTTACTTTACGTGCACATCATTCCAAGAGTTTTTCGAAAGATTCTGTGCTTTATATTGTCTGTTTAGTAGAGGAGCTAGAGCTTATATATAGTATAAGCACTGCGCAAAATCCAGCTGTATCCGGACCTTTATACAGTCCATCTACTCCTGTATTCAGTCCGTATACGTCGGTATTAAGACAGATGTCTGTCTTAATGCGGACGAATACGGACTGAAAAAAAGTCCGAATACAGTTGGATTTCGTGCAGTGAAGTTGGCAACAAAAGCATTAGGAGCTTTAGTGCTGGACACCATGGTTATAGGCTTTGTGTATCTGAAATAAGATCTAAATTTATACGTAGTATGTGTAAGCAGTATCTTTCTTCTTCTTCAGTTCATGTTTGCGTCACTATTCAAATAAAGACGTATGTTTGGATAATAATAATCTAGCAAGAATTACAATGACTTATTGTTTTATTGTTCAATCGAGTGCCTTTTTTTTTTTTTTAGCTAGTTAATGATAAAACTAGTTCTGTTAGCCTCTTTCTTAGCCTGTTTTTGTTCACTATTTTTTCTCAAATATTTCTTTGATTTTCCCTAACCACATAGAAATTTCTACTGCATAGTCACATGATTTGAAATTACTCCCTAAAATATTTTTCTATACTCCTAGTTATTCTAGTTCTAAGAGGGGCGTACTTAGAGACCGTCTACAAAATTCATAACGTAATACGAACTATTTTCATCGCTGAAGAAGTGGTTTTGTGCCTACTAAGTATGCACAAAATCACTCCTGTATGAAAATCAGTACGAATTTTGTGGACGGTCCCTTAATATTTGCACATGTTCTGTTAGTATTAATGTTGTAAAATGGTCACACATACTTTAACAATCCTGCAGCATATATGCTGTAGGATTTTTGAAGTATGGGTGACCAGTTTTGGACATCTTGCATTAAATGGTATTAATAGACGCAATCTGTTTGTCTCTTAACTTTCTTAAATACTTGAATAATAGAGGTTTCGAACTTTGTGGAGGGTCCCTTATTTTTGTACTCAATAGATTAAATTAATATGATCAATTAAATTTTATGGTTGTAAATAGATCTAGTTTGTAGTAAATAGGAAGTTTGTTTCCCTTGAAAACCCCGAAGCTTCTCGTTTAAATTCCGTAAAAATGAGCACAAGTGCACTTAAACAGATGTTCCAACATACCTTGTATTTAACCCTTTAATTTATAATGTTGTAAAATGGTCACTCATACCTTAACAATCCGCAGTGACCATTTTTGGACATCATGAATTGAAGGATTAATGCGTAACTTATGCCGTTTTAACCCTATTCCTGATGAGGGGGGGGGGGCAAATATGCCCCCCAATAGGTTTTTTTATATCTTTTGATTGCCTTTATCAAATTAGCAGAAATTTTAGTACTTTAAATATTTTTCTATTAGCTATCGGATAGTAACAAAAAATAATTTCCAGGGGTCCAAGAGACCCGTTTTTGACCGGGGGTAGCGAAAAATTGGAATTGGAATTTTACTACCTGAAGGAGTGAAAATAAACCAATTCTAAGTAGCTAAGTATGCAATAACCAGATTTATTCAGGTTGCTTGATAAAATCCTTAGAGGAAAACATTTCTATACAGTGAGATATCTTTGAAACGCGACGTTTTATCATCCAAACAAGAACTGTTGTCGTCTGTAATATTTCTTTTTAGCCATTTGTTCAGAGACCTTATATGTAATTCAAAACACACTGATTAGTAACTTATTGTGTCATATAGGACTACATCAGTTTTGATGAATTGATGAACATATTCTATCTTGGATATTTGACTGCAAATCCCTCATGTCGTTGCTATAATCTTGCGGTTGTCTTTAAAATGTTGATGTCTCATAGTGATAAAAACATTTTTTATCGCATAATACGATCTGTTAGTCTAACCACTACAAAACTGTTTTCAGTGTATTTAATACCGTTAAGCGTCTTTTGGTTTGCAAAAACTGACATATTTAAAAGAATGAAGATAAGACACTGTTCAGTGCTAGAGCATCACGATGGAGAACTGAAGGCTTGAATTCTCAATAGCTTTCTGTCAGGCTTTCTGTCCAGGGTCCTTTGTCTCTCTCTGATTTGCGAGACGGCGAGACGAAAGAGAGTATCGTCGTCCCGCAAATCAGAGAGTGACAAAGGACCCTAAAAACGAGGTTGGATCGAAATAGATTTTCTATAAATGTAAAATAATCATTACCTAGTCGGAATCTGATTCATTATATCGATTTTCAAGCAGCGGTAACTTTTTCCGGTGCGAGGTTTGTTCTCTTTCCTGGAAATCCATAATGGATGCATACTTTCGTCGTCGTTGTGCATACAGTATACCACTCTGTTGCATAAAGACATTTCTTCTATATGAAATTTCTATCACAATTGACACAAGTGGATCAGAGGCGGACTCAGAACATGCTTTTACCACGTCACGACAATGAAATAGAAATTCAAAGCATGCTTAAAGTCATTAATTCTAATGGCTTTCTGTATGGCGAAGGTCTCTTAAGACCATCATCATACAGAAAGCTATAAAGAATTAAAACTTTTAGCCCTTCCTCGTGCTGTTCTGTCTAAGGTGGAACTACCCAGAGCCAGCCAGAACCACCTATAAACAGCAAGAGCCGGCCAGAACCACCCATAAACAGCAAGAGCCAGCCAGAGCCACCCATAAACGGAAAGAGCCACCTCAAGCCAGTAAGTTTTGTACTTCGCACTTGTTTGAATAACTCTCATGCAGTTTACCTTCAAGCTATGATAATTTTAGCCTTACTTGATAGACCGCTTTCGTTGCACTTCGCAGGCGGAGCTTCAATCTATTTAGGTAGGCTACGATAATTTCTTTCCCAGGAATTATGCTTAAGGCTGGTTTACACTTCACAGAAATTGTAATACGCGTAAAAAGTTCTGACTTTCAGCGACACGGACAAACTCTTCCCAAGCGTTAATACGAAACGGAATAAAAGATTGGATTTGTCGAAATGCTGTAGTTGGCCTAGTCTTCTTGAAGCTCCTATCTATTATAACACAGTACAGATGTAGTCAATTATTTGCTCATCTGCAAATCTTTACTGTTGTATAAAATATTTAGTACTTGTGTCTCTTAGTTTTTAATATGCTCACTGTAAATATTTTTATTGACTAAACTAAAATAAACAAAAAAACAAACAAACAAACAAACAAACAAAGCCTTTGGAGAAAGATTCTTCACCGGGAAAGAAAACCTGTCCGAATTATGGAGTTGTTCGAATTTTATGGGGATGGGAGTCGAAAATATACAGAGAGTCCACACTGTATAATGAACGCATTTTGTTGTAGTTTTTGGAGATAAATCATGAATTCAAGGTATGTATAAGCTTATTTCATCTTTTATATAACTGATATACCATGTTAAGATATAATTTTGTGGCTTTTAAAAGTATACTATTATGGGTTAAATTTTTCTGTTTTTCGCTGTTAAAACTCAACGTACTTAGGTGGGTTTTTCACAGTGCTTAAAACGCCATGTTTCTAAGTAAAAATCACCATAATGACTTTAACTTCATCGTTTCCCAGTTTCACATTCCTAATCTAAGATTTACTGAAGAAACCAACAGTGGAATTTTATTTTGAAAAAAAAATATTGTCATGGATCGTCTAAGATGGCGTCACGTGGTCCAAAAACACAAAATGGAGTGTTAATTCACAAAGATTTCCAGGTGGTTATGAAAATCAATTCGGCTTTTCGTGCAATCGTGCATTCAAACTTTTAAATGTGCTAAATCAGCAAAAAAATCTGAAAATCTACTAAATGACGTCATAAAAACAAAGGGAATAATGCTGAAGGCTAACTCTGGGGACTTTAAATTCGAACGAAATTTTTGGTCACACGCGTGTTAAAGTTAGCGGATGTTTACTGTGTGTACTCTCTAATAAGCGGACACCGTTTGTGAAAAGGATTTCCACGTTTTGGAAAGTTGACTGATAAGGCTTATTTTTGAAAAGAAACAGCTTTAATTTTGACTTAAATTTTAGCTTCATTTGTGATGTTTAGGGCATAGGGGTTATTTTAGACAGAAAACAAACAAGCATTAATCTGAGTCTCTGAACAAAAAGATATCCAGGATTTAAAAAAATATCTGTATTCGCGAGCTTTGCTTTTTGTTCGTCGATTCTCTCAAGGACGTTGATTCTCTTTTTCTCGTTATAATTTGGGTAGGGAACAGAATATCGAAACAGTCAGAGGTAACTAATGTTATGAAAAATAAATCTTTAAAATAAAATGATCAATATTTCATGTTGTGAAAAATAAAATGTCCGCTAATTGGAGTGTCCGCTTATTCCTTGTCCGCCTTTTAGAAAGTTTCCTGTGAGAATTTAACCCAGATTGTCCGCTAATCAGAGGTGTCCGCCTTTTAGAGTGTCCGTTAATAAGAGAGTGCGCTGTAGATTCTACACAAATATGAACCATCGTGCGTTTTATTTGTTCTGTGTCTCTAATTCTCAACCTCGATCCCAGCGCATTTTGTCTCTTCTGATTTGCAAAATGCGCTGGGATCGAGGTTGTCTAATTCTCACATTTTAAAGAAAAAGGACAACCTCGAACCCAGCGCCGCTGATCTCTTTTTATAATGAAGACGCGCTGGGTTCGAGGGTGTCCTTTTTCTTCTAGGTTGGAAGAAGGATATCTTAAGGTACCAGACACGTGACTTACTGATACCTTCCGTTAGGCCAAATGGTTACAGTATACCGAATTTCCATACCAAGGTGATCCATGTCTCTGGACGATAATAATTGCATGATATAGGACATAACCGTTATTATCTTTGTGCACGGACTAGGTCAAATCTGCCGCTGAATTGGTTAATGCTGTGGTAACAAATGGAGACAGCATTATTTTAAAACAAACCTCTCTGACATACGGGTATTTTTTCTATACAGCCGCGAAAATCGATAAAATGTGAATAAAAAAGGTGAATGTTGTGTTGGCGCAGTCTAGACCGAAGCACACATTTAAAATTGCTTAGTCTAGACCATCCATCATAAAACGCCCCACGAGAATTTACGTTGTACCTATTATGCCACTCAGTTTATTAGTCGTATTTTGACCGTCCTATCTGTTGTACAATCAAAAGTTGAAACAGCTTTTTTTTAAGTCCACCGGTCTCGGAACAAGAATGTTCCTTATTTTGTCATTTTGGACACACAAGCAACATTACAGGGTCTGTGGCAATTGGAACAGCGCTGATTGGATTTAGCTACTGTGGCTTGAAAATAATTAGAAAAGACTCAAAACATGTCATCATTGTACTTTGAACATGTTCCTTTTAATGTTTTTAGATGTTTTTTCATGAAATGTGACTTTAATTCTGCATTTTTTAGTGTACGACGTAGTTTATGCTGCTTCCCATTCTTGAATCCGTCTCCCCGGAGATTCATGACGTATTTTGAATCCAACGTGAACGTTATTTTTAATTTGGTAGGCTTGAGGAAAAACAAATGGCATCTTTTTTTATTATCTTTTCAGTATTTCGAATCATATCTGGCTATTATCAGACTTACGTGTCTGTTCAAAGGACCCGATTTCCTGTCTCTTTTTCATTTCTTTCAGGCGCCACTAAATTCCAGAGTGGCAAAATCGGAAAGCTCTGTTTTTGTTTTAATATTAAAAAGCTCTCTGTTTTGTTTAATAAAAAGTTCACTCTGTTTATAAGTAGGGATTTTTCTACACCAATGAAATTCGACCTGGCTTTGTTATCGAAAGATAATGTTTTTACGCCTCCGCGACTATGAAGTTTAGATAAACCGGGGGTCTCATAAAGCAATGAAAACATTAGAAAAATAGGTACGCCCTTGGTACTAGCCAAAGGCTCCCCACAAGAAAAACTTCTCATTAATCTTCCTTGTCTAAAACCACTAATTTCTAAGATCGAGAAGTTTCTTTTCACATAAATAACTTTAATTTTCATATCTTAATACTTGTTTATTTGAATATCTAACACCCGGTTAAATTTTAATGTACAACAGCAAAGACTTTTTTGGAGTAGACACACTAGTGTTGAATTTGTTTGGCGAGTAAAAGAAGTTCGAAAGCTTCGTGGTTCTCTGCATTTCGGTAATATGTGTGTGTGATCATTAACTTTTTAGTGATATGATAGCGGATGGTAAAAATACTTATGACGGTTTTTACTATAAATATTCATAGTCTTTGATTTATTTTTGTCGCGGCTGAATTATGCAAGACTTTGCGAGAAAAAGTCCGATTTGTGTTTTGTCTGGTTGAAGAGCACGTTGGCCGCCATTTAGTCTGGGATTGTCTGCCATGATGCACACAATACCAGAAATGGTAGCTACTGTTGTTAATTCTATTGATACTGAAAAATTCTTTAATCTCAGTGACTCAAGATTTAAAAGTGTCCTTTCAGTAACAAAAATGTGATCATATATGGCATGCGTGTCTTATGGATTTTATATATATGTTGTAGAATATTACAGCAAGAATAACAACAGGCCTCCAAAGACCTCTGAAATTTATGTGCAAATAATATGTTTTCTCTTTGTAGGTTTTTAAAAAAAGTCAGTGAATAACAAAGTGGAATAGATTTAGAAAACAGAAAAATCTTTGCTTATAAATTTGACTAAAAGTTGATCACATCTTATAGTATTCATGAGTTGATAGCTAGAACTTACTCCTTTGCCCAAACGATGTCTGCAGGTACAGAACGTGTGAATCCATTGCTAGATTTAATTCTGCAAAAGTATATGCAAGCTTCAAGAGATTCCATAAGAGGACCTGTGGCACTTAAAACTGATGTAAAACATGTTCCCAAAACACCTCAAGAGAAGCACTCAAAGAGTATCATTGATGATCTCAAGGAGGAAGAACATAAACTGAGACCAACAAACTTTGATGGTCGCACACTATATGGTTTTGATGTTGGAGGTGAAAAAAGACTTAGTTTTATTGAACTTACTAGAACGATTTTGAAAGATGTAAATCTTCAAGAAATTTACAAGAAGAAAGATAAATTGTTTATATTTACCTCAAAATGTACTCAAAAACAAATGGATGAACTGAAGTATCATAATATTTTGCCTTGGACATGCACATCAAGTAATTTGATCACAAAAAGTGATGCTTACAGGCTTTGTGGTGCATTATTAGGAAACCAAGCTCCGAAAGCTGATTTAAGTAAAAGAAGTCATGTGTTGTTTGAAGTTTACCATGAATGTTTTGGAGGTTGTATTGGAGTTTTTGATCCAGAACTTTACAGTGATGTTACTACTCCTTGTATCAGATGTACTGAATGTAATGGTCTCTTTGCAACCCACAAATTTGTTTCTCATAACCACACGTCGTTTGATGAAGTCCAAACATGTCATTGGGGATTTGATTCATCGAAATGGAGGAGTTATATTATGCTAGTGGAACAAAAAGCTAGTAAAGATTTGATTAATTTTTGGGACAAAATCAGATGTAAATATGACTCAGCAGAACATAACTTAAAATTTAATTCACTAAAACCTAATCAAGACGCTGACTTTGTGGCATATATTCACTCGCCAGATCATAAGAAAGCTATGGTCTCGCCAATTGAAAATTTACGTAACCAAGAAGCCCATTTAGAGTCAGTTAAGTATGAAGCTAGTCAAGAAGAGAGTGCGTCAGCATTCAGACCTTGGGTTACTAACTCTGGTCGGTCTTCCCAAAGAGCAGAGTTGTCACGAAGTCAGAGTCATTTCTTTTTCCCAGTTAAGAGTGAAAAAACAGGAGCACGTTTTTCATCTTTCGGAAATACCAGCAGTGTCAGTAGCACTAAAATTTATCCTGAAAAACGTTCCCACAATGTTAATTCTAACTGTTCATGTTGTCCCACTGCACCTTTGTATTTGGAATGTCAACAATGTAAAAAAGCTGCTCATGCTGGATGTAACTCTGGCCCACATATGCATGCCCAAAAGGCCAATGAAAGATCAGTACATGGTTTGAAATCTAGAGACTCAGGTGCCAACTGTGCATGTGATCAATGCAAAAAAACTGCTACTTATGATGTACAACACACAATGGAACATCTTTTAAGGAACTTCACTGCAGAAGATAATAAATTGACTACTAATCCAAGAGATATAGCAATTTTATTAAGTAAAGAACTGAAACGTTTAAACATATCTCAGGAAGAGAAAGTTCATGAAATTGCAATTGGAAACCAACGACTGCAGACAGAATTACAATTGGTTAAAATAGAGTCAGAGAAAAAACTTAAGGATGTGCAAGACACTAAATATCAGATGGAGCAAGAACTTGAAAACATGCACAGGGAACGGCAAAAGGTAATCATTAATCCTTATTAAACCCTTCGAGGCCTGATTAGTAACAAAATGGTCAAGCACGCTTTAACAATCCTGTAGCAAAACTCTTAACTACCGAGAGGGGCCTTTTCGCTCCCCCCTCCCCCTTGATAACTTAAGAACCAATTACTTTCAGAACATAAAACTTGACACAAATGTTCACTATCGCAAAAGACACGACCTGACGCAAAAATAATTATGATGACGTCATCATGACGTTGATGATGTCTTAAAAACCTTGAAAATCGGGTAAAATTACTATGCTTCAAATCTGTTCTAAAACTAAGTAACAAAGGGGATTATAGTCCCAAAAACGCTTTGAAAACCCTAAACAAAGACAGAATTATCCTTCTAAAACGTTTTCAACGATTTTAACATGGATTTAATGGGACTTTCACTTTTCCAGGAAATTTTTCCGTTCTCGGTTCCGGTTTACAGAGGAAATAGTTCTGTAAATTGAGAGGTGGGTTCAAACAATAGCCATTAATTTGAAAACCACCCATAATATAAGTCTGAAATTTTTACAGATGACGTAATATAGACAAATATTACAAAAAAGTCATGAAATGTAAACATAAACGTAAACACAACAGAAGTTATAGGGGATCAAACATGGCGCGGGCACTTTCACCCCCCCCCCCCCCGGTAGTAATAGAGTTAATAGACACTAGGCAATAAATGGTTTGGGTTGTATCTTAGACAAATCTGTAGCTTTTGGAGCACAATATATATATTGTATGCCAATTTTGCCCATTTGGTATGATCTTCAAGTGTTAGATTTTCCCATGATTTAAAAAAAAGCAATCTGAACTTTTTAACCTTTCTTGCTGGCATAATTTGTGAATAAGTACCCTAGCCTTAGGATAGCCATATTGCCTTGTGATGTGGTTTTACAAATAATACTGAAAGGGATATTTGATTTGGTATCTTTCAAGATGTTTTACCTCAAAAGAAAGCTTACACAGCTTTCACGGATAGAGTCTAAATCTAGAATATTAGGGCAGCCTCTGATCAGTTTAATAAGGTCAATATTTATGTTAAATAACCCTATAAATACCTAGTTTCTTCATGTTCACCGTCATTATTCAAGAGGCAGTGTCAGAATAATGATCTATCAGTTTAACAAAGGGGAGAGGTAGCATAGGTGCACGTTATGATTTATATGATTCATCTCATATATATACTTTTTCAGGAAATAGCGATTTTCACGAAAATGCAAAGTCAGTTGCATCAAAGTATGGTTGATTGTGAAAACTTGAAAAAGCAACTTGACTTTCATATTAGTCAACGAAAATCCTCTGCTAGCAAGTGGACTCCATATCCTACAATGGCGAGGCAGTTTTCTGATAGTAGTGAAGATGATTTAGACAAACAAGACACATCAGAAAAATGTCAACTAACAATATCTACTATCACGTCTAATCAAGATAAAGATCAAAAGTATGTTTTTTCTCACAGATTCTTAAATATTTTTTTCCTAAATTCAGATCTCAACTGTCAGATCTAAATTCAGCATCTAATCTACTGTATAGGGCAGCATCCAATCACTGTATTACGGGCATTATTTATGTGAAAAAAATATATATATACCTTGTTTTCAGAGAGAAAAAAATTTAGAACTATTTTACAAAAGGTGCACTTTCACCATCACAATTCAAGGGGCAGTATCAGAATTTGGGACATTTTCACCTTAGATGAAGTGTTATTGTAACACTTCATCTGAGGTGAATATCATGGGACGCTTAAAAGGTCTGGATTAGTGCCTAAATTCCCAGTGTTGACAAAATGGGCATAGCATACTTCAACTTTATATACCTTGTTGGCCCTTATTACGCCGGCCCCTCTGCCAAGAACAAAATTTGGGCCGCATTTAACGTCACTGTGGGGGGAGGAATCCTTACAAAACACAGCTCTAACCATGTCAAGTGGTCAAAATTAACACTCTTAAGGGAGGGCGTAATAAGGGCCAACAATGTCCGATTTGTTGAAAAGGGCCTTTTTTAATGTAAAATAAGTCCTAAAAATATCTAGTTTTCGTTGAAAACTACGTATTTTTAGGACTATTTTACATAAAATGGGCACTTTTTTCTTCCTTATTTAAGGAACAGCGTTCGATTGTCGGACCCTTAAAAGGTCTGGAAAAGGGCCTGATGAACATTGCATTAAAGGGTTAAGGAACTGAATTAAATAATTCATAATAAATTAATTATTCTGTTTTTTCATTGTATATCAGATATTTTTGGTTTCTAAATTTAATGCAGGTGAGATTCTCCTGATTTCATTAGGTCTGCACTATATTTTAATCCTTCATTGCGTAGCTCTAACAATACTGCAGCATTTGATGCAGGTTTGTTTAAGCTGTGTGGCCATTTTGTAGACCTGTTAATTGAAGGGTTAAAACATTTTGCTGGTAATGCTGATATATCTGATAGTATCTGTGAACTACACCACCTAATATATTAATATTTTTTGTTTTTTGTTTAAGGGATACAGGTCCATCCAGTCCTGTTAGTAAATCTAGAAGATTAGAATCAAGGCAATCAAGACAATCTTCCAAAGATGAATGCAGTGATATTGAAGTTGAAGACTAAAGATGGTACAATGCATAAAGATGGATGTTATCCATTAATCATTTTATCAACCAACCTGGCTAAATCTGGAGTTGTACTACAGATTCCTGAAGGTTGCTTGGTAAAATCATTAAGGGAAAACATCAATTTTTATGCAGTTAGTATATTTCAGTTGTGGCGTTTCATTCTCTGATACGACTTGAAATAAAGAAAACTTGGAAAAATGATTTTAGAGTTCAAAACAAATACATCAACCCTTGGTGTCCCACTGCTGTACATATGTCACTGCAAGTTACATACAGAAACAAGAAAACATTTAAATATAAATAGTTCTCTTAATTAATAAATATTATATAGTTAATTAGTTCGTCTCAAAAATTCGCTTAAACTCACTTCACAAATCGCTTCATTTTCACCTTAGATGAAGTGTTATTGTGCATACAAAGTATGCACAATAACACTTCATCTGAGATGAAAATTAATAGAAATAAAGCGAATTGTGAAGCAAATTTAAGCGAATTTTTGTGATGAACCCTTAATTCTTCTCAAAAATTCGCTTTATAAATTCGCTTCACAAATCCTTTCATTTTTATCTCAGATGAAGTGTCATTTTCCATACAAAGTATGCACAAAGACAATTCTTCTGAATAAGAATTAATAAAAATGTAGCGAAATTATAAAGCAAATTTTTGAGACAGTCTCCCTTAGTTCGAAAAACCCTGATGCTATACATCAACCTTTCGAACACCCTTCAATATTTACATTATGAAGAAGTACACAACCAAACTCTTTAGAACATGTTGATCTTGATTTCTAGGATTTTTGGAGGCATCAGGGCCAAATTCAGAATTAGAGAGCAGCCTCTGGTGAACATTAAGAAACAGTTTTAATATAAAACAGTCTTAAAAAATAGCTTGGGTGGCTTTCTATTTCTTTTCTTTAAGTTTGTAAAGACCCTTTAATAGTTCTAGAAAAGTATTTTACTTTGCTGTTGCTTTTGAGTTGTTGCAATCTCCTAGGGCTTCTCTCAAAAATTTGCGTTATAAATTCGCTTCATCCTTATCAATTTTCATCACAGATGAAGTGTTATTGTGCATACTTTGTATGCACAATAACACTTCATCTGAGGTGAAAATGAAGCGATTGATAGGACTGAAACGAATTTGTAGAACTAAATTTTAGGGAGTTCCCTAAAAATCTTGTCTTTATGTTCAAATTTATTTTAGAGTAAAATTAAGAGATGCAGTACTCATATCAAAATCAAATCAAACTATTCAAACAAACTCAAACTATTCTCACAATTGTATAATCCTTTAAAATACACCTTGTCTATTTTGTCACACTCACGTTTAAGTTCAATGTTTAAGTATACGTGACCATTTTTGCAAAAACAGCGTTAAAGAGTTAAGGATAGGTGCCTTTGTGCCTAGATGGAAATTTAATGATTATGGATAAATATATTGCATATGGGCCCTAAATTTGTATCACAAATTAGTTCCATTTTCATCCCAGAAGAAGTTTTTTGTGCATACAAAGTATACTAAGGGACCGTTCACACAATTCTCAAGGTAATACGAACCATTTTCATCACAGAAGATGTGTTTTTGTGCATACTACGTATGTGGACAGTCCCTAAAAATAGTATATGTTTTCTTGTACTAAATTTAACTCATTAAAAATGTTATTAAGCTCTTTAATTTCTCATTAGAGCGCTGAAAGACTAATTGTTGACTGAAAGTGCTCGTCGTGTGTGGATTTATAGGTTACCCACAAAGTTTGTATTGTCAATTTTTCCTGGGTAGAATAGGTACTTTTCAATACAAAATTTAGTGAAGGATTCTAATTGTTACCCTTATCTTTGAGTAATTTTGTTACTTAACCCTATGCCTAGTGTCTATTAAATGGCCATATACACTTAAACAAATTTAAAGCATTTTGCTTCAGGATTTTTCTGTGTGACCATTTTGTTACCATTAGATATTAAAGTGTCGGAAGCATCCCTCCAGAGGTGTTCTTCAAAATATCTGTTCGGTAAATATGTAACAAATCTCTAAAAAATCG
>JAUCNQ010139115.1:0-17046 GCA_032352715.1 Bougainvillia muscus | reverse complement strand
TTACTTACTTACTTACTTACTTACTTACTTACTTACTTACTTACTTACTTACTTACTTACTTACTTACTTACTTAATGGTTAAAAATGGTTTTGTTGTCTTTTTTGGAATAATCCATTATATATTTTTATTGTTTGTTTTTGAAATTGAAATTGAAATATCAAAATAATAGTAAACGATAATGACCTTATTAAAAGAAATGTCATTATTAACCGGGGAAAGGATTTATTTTATATGTTTTCGGAGATTTGTAGCCTTTAAGGCGGGTCTACATTATTATCAGGAAATCGGGCGAAACCTGGCTAAGGGCAAGTTTTCACAGCTATGAAAGTTAGAAGTGTCCTCATATAATAAAACTTGGCACAGTTATAAGGACCTCACCTAGCACTTAATTTGCGGACGCGACGAATCTTTTGACGACGTTACCATTTCGCCTTGGCGAAGTCATTAAGTATGCAAAATCCCCTGAAAATGTGTATTTGATTGAAAACATATAAAATGCAGTCAACAGATAGCAAATAACGACGGTAGTAAATAGTGAAATTTAATGGAAAGGTGAGAAAGGACCAAATAATAAAAGCGAAAAAATCTCCACTTCTAATATCATTCTCATAGAATTCAAAGTACTCAGAATATACAAGTATATGAAAAAATACATAAATAAATTAATAACAAACCTTATTTTGCCTTGTGTCGGTTTCGACTTTAAATACCTGAAAAATTGCGTTAATTCGAGTTTTTGACGATAGAGCGCGTCAATGCTACTTTAAAGAGACCACGCGAATGTGCTGCAACCCAAAACTCAAGATCTGAAGGCAATGATCATGTAAGCTGAAAGGAAATCGTCTCTTGGGGTTATTTAAAAAACTGTCGGTTCTCGCATCATTATCTTTTGAATACTTGTATCATCATCTTTTGTTAAGGATCATGGACTTTAGTTAACTCTGTTCATAGACTGACTGCGATACAATAATACCAAACTATATTTCACGGTCCTCTTTGGACTCTCAGTTTATAACACTGCGTACATAAATAATGATTGGAAGATATCATGGAATACTACTAACCTTTAACTTCCACAATGCGGATAGAACGTTTAACATGTTCTATTGGTACACTTCTGAATACTGATTCCATTGTAAAATTATGAGTATCTTGAAGTTTCAGATTGCTAAGAAGTTTTCCGACAGAAAGGTATACGTTAGGCGATAGGGATTTTTTTTTATTTTCATTTCGTATTGGAAATACTACATAATTTATGTATAATGGTTGATCGAAAAAAATCTCTTAGCTTCGTTTCATAAATCATTCTATTTCCATATCAGAAGAAGTGTCATTGTACATACAAAATATTCACAGAAACACTTCTTATGGATGTAAATTGCTAGGAAAGAAATTAATTTATAAATACGTATTTTTGAGATGGTCCTTAAAAATATTAACAATGAAACAAATCATAAATAAATCATAAATAATAAATGCTGAACTCAATCTGTGCCGAAGATGTAAGTAAATACCAATCATTGATCGATTCTTGCTACTGAATAAGCAGAACTCAAAACACGATTGGTCATCACAGCGGTTTACGGCACTGAAAGATAGTAGCAATAATGAAACAAAATACAATGGTACAGAAATACAGAATAGATGCTAAAGAGGCGAGAAAACAAATGTTGTTTATCCAAATATAATTCAGCCCAATAATCGAGAGATATACATGACTGTGCTTCAGAAATACCTGAAGTAAACAATTTTGTTTCGTCAACAATAGTGTTTGTTCGAAAAGAGAACAATAATAAGAAAAGCACAAATGAGTAAATGAAAAATATAGACAAAACGGAGTAATCCTTTTACTCTATAATTCGAATAAAATTTAGTTTAAAATTAGTTTCTAAGGACATGTTTACGTGAAGACTTTCTATAGGCGAAATGAAGACAGTTCAGTGAAATGAAGGCATTTTCAGAAAATCAAATCAGATTGAAAAAAATCGCATGCGTTCAAAAGTTACAGGGGAAAACCGCGAAAATCAGGAAATATGCAGACCATAGTATACGAAAATGCTGACCTCAGCAAAAAAACAATGCAGACGTCATGAGTTTTATATTTATGTACTCTTAAGTGTTTAAAAAACATCTGTGAGAAGTTTCATGTGATACGGACCTATACATCAGAAGTTAGATGAGGGGCTTTTTTGCCACCACAACACACCCCAAAATGTCATTGATTGAGAAGAATAAACAGCTCTGATTAATATCTTTGAGCATACTGAGTTTCTTGAACCATCGTTTATTCTCTTTCGTAGTTTTCATCACACAAATTGATTTCTGCAGGCTGTTTGATAAACATTTTCAAACGTTAAAATCATTTTCCAATCAACTTTAGTGCTAGTATTTGTAGAGTGGCTACACTCGCTATAGAAATTGACAAATCAAATTGTCACGGCTAAGGAATTAACCTTTTTTATTCTTTTTTCCAGTCAAATGAATTAGGTTTCCTATTCAAAATTGTTTAACTCTAGAGTTCTCTTGTAAACTGATTGGCCGAAATGGTTGAGCGTTTTATCAATTTTCATTAGTGTAGACAGTTGAATTTTGATACTTTATGCTAGTTTTAGAATTTGTTTGTTGGCTGCAAACATTCTCTTCTCAGATTCACTTTTCTGTTCTAACCATAAGTTTACATATCCATTTATCTCAAATAGAAATGTCGTCCGTCAAGAAAGGTAAACTACTTCACAAGGTGACAGTTGTTCGAAAGTGGATTAAATATGTATTAGATTAATCTGGTATTAAATCGTGCTTTAACCAATCAGAATTGATTAGAAATCAGTTCTTATTGATTAAAGTCGGATTTAATTCCGGATTAAGCTAATCAGAGTTTAATCCACGTTCAAACAACTGGATCCAGATAACATTATTCGGATAAAACAAGATAAAATCAGGTTGTGTTGAGATTTCAAATGCATCACTCCAGGTAGTGAAATTCTATAACCTCGTATATTAGTGTGCCAAAATACATTGAGATGCAATCAGGAACCGTCTCAAAAATTCTCTTAGAAATTCGCTTCATTCTTGTCAGTTTTCATCTCAGATCATGTGTTATTTGGCATACTTTGTATGCACAACAACACTTCATAGTATGCACAATAACAATTCATCTGAGGTGAAAATGAAGCGGATTGTGAAGTGGTTTGTGAAGCGGATTAAAGCGAACTTTTGAGACGAACCCTTAGCGGATATCTAAATAGTTTGCTGGATCTGCAAAATCACTTTGTGTGTATTCATAGTTCGGTGGTTCTGTATTTTCATCAAGTTTTATTGCGTAGTTAAATGGCTCCTGAAGTTGGCCATGTTTTATTTCATATTTTGATGAGTCTATATATTTTTCTTGTTTTATTGCAAAGTTTGAAGGTTCTGCATACTGGTCTTGTCTTGTTTTTCAGATGTTGACTCGAGTAAAATTACTGTTTACTTCGGGACTTTCATGATCAGTAACTGGTCTATCGGAATTATAAACTAGTTTCTCATAATCTTCTTGTTTTGCTTCCCAGTTACCTACTACTGGTGTATAATGAGCATGCTCTACAGTTTTGACAGATATGGCTGAAGAAATATCTGTTTTTCTGCTTCCTGTCGACTCTTTTTGCTTTGTTTCTATAATGAAAATGAAACGAGAATTGTCGAAAGAAGTATCTACAAAATTATTTTTATCTAATTAATAGTCACCGTTGTCTTAAGAATCATTTTTATACAACAGCAATTATATTACCCTACTGGCTGCAATGACATGTATTTATCTATTGAATACCACAGTAAGTAAAATCTTAAAAACAACTTCTAAAATTGTATACGGTTTCACAGATTCATCAGGACGCAGTTCATATGTCATATTTGGTAATTCGTAGGGTTGCAGGATCGTTAAAACTTCTTACTTGTACTTTTCTTTCTAACATAAAACACCATGTGTATGAAAAACACCAACAACACCAAACCAGATAAGCTTCCGATAAGCTCTACAATGCCAAACCTTTTCTTCATTAAGTCTTGTAAGAAGCCTACGAAGAATGCACAAAGTTTGTGTTAAGCCAAAAATACCGAAACAATATCCTAAACATACGTTTTCGAAACAAAATAACAAGGTAACAATTTTTATTCACCTTTAATTCAGAGTATTGGAAGAGAGGTATTTGAATAATGTCTATTATGTATATTGAAATATATTTCCATAGTTTTTTTTTATAAAAACCAGTAGATTTTGGCTGAAGCTCAATGTTCTTAATTTTTTGGAAATTCTAGCTACAACTTGTTCTTAATATATTCTTATTTTAAACATTTTAAACTGTTTTTTTTCTTTCTTTTCGTTTCTCTAATAGAGTTTCAGTGATATATTTTACTTATAGTTATAAATTCAAAATTTAAGAGCATCTTAAGAACAAACTGAAGTAAAGGCATGTTCCGAGTCCGCCTATGAGATTTTATAAATAAAATATGAGGGTATTTTGAATCCTACTTGAAATCGTCCTGTAGCGGATGAACAGTAAAACAATTATTTCTAAAATAGATAATTTAACCTGTTTTAGTGTGTCGTCGTATCTCGATCGTTGTTATATTAGCTGGACGAATTTCAACATCATTAGTACTGTAAAGACCAATATTTCCCTTGAAGATTGCTCTAACATTAACATGTGTTGCATTTTTAATATTTTCATCACAATTTAAGAAATTGTTGTAATTGACAGTACTTGTGATCAAGACGGAAACGATATCTATAGCAGATATTACATATTTTATTTCATATGACCTTTTGCATAATCCAACATTAATTGGATGGAAATCTACACATATACACGTAACACCACCTATCTTTTGCTGGTGAGATGTTATGTTTGAAACTGCATTAGGTGTTCCTAAAGTAAAAACTTTTATTATATTATTTGAAACATACATGAAGCCAGAAATTACGTTAGTATTCTAAATTAATGTCTTGAAATGATTAGTTTGAATAAACTATCCGAAAGCCTATTTACGATTATTTATACACGATAGCCACTTCATTGTTAAAACACTTATATCAATGTGGCTCCTGTAGCGGGTCCTTGTTCTATTTAAAGCTCAAATTTCAGCTACAAAAAGTAGCGGTGATTGAACCCACAAAGATGTCATTGTCCGCTCGGCCAGACACCCACTAAAAGAAAGAGATACATTTGTTGATATCAATCAAGAAGGTACATCCATACCACCTCTTTTAAATGTTTGTTTGGCTTGAGGCGCTTGTACAACTGTTAAAATACGTTTAAAATTAGACCTGAAGCTGAAATTTGGCCTGAATACAGTTTATATTTAAGATGAGATTTTGTTCAAGAATAATTGGAAAAATTATATTTACGACGTCGCAGTTGACAAAGTTAACCACAAAAATCATATATGAAATAATAAAACACAAGCAAAGAATAAGTTATCATATTATTATTAAGTTTCTATGCAAGACAATGTTGTAGTTCACTTTGACAGCATGTCTTATAATGATCGAAATAAACATATCCATTATGTCTATCATGTAATTAAGTAAATTACATTCCTCTTATCCAAATAACTATTACACTCATCCTGTATAAATGAACATTGCATACCACACAGGAAACCTATTTACATCTGTTAAATGTTGCATTCAGAACAAACTTTTTCCAAATTTACTTGACGAATTTATACTCCAACAAATCTTGCTTTATCAGATAATCAACAGTTTTCATATATAGTATTGACGATGAGTTTATGACGTGCGACATGCAAGAACAGATTGGCTAAATATGATATATTAAATACAAAATACCTGTAATATCAGTAGTTGTTTCAGTGATAAAGGTTCCAACTGTGTTCGTTGCTTTTACACGAACCAATCGACCACAGTTTTCCAATGAAACACCTTTTAGTTTGACACTGTACGCGTCATTCGTATGAGAATAAACGGGCGTTCCACCATTTAGATTCCACTTTGGGAATTCCCATGAAACATTTGTTTTACGTTGGCTACATATTTGAACCTTTAACATCAGTTCTGATTTACTTTCAACAGTGTAGGATGGCAGTAGGGGCCTTCCGCAATACATAGGTTGATCTAAAGATGAAGTAAATAAATTGTGAGTGCATAAACATATGGAGGTAAATCCTATTTGGAGCTTACCACTGCACAAAATCCAGCTGTATCCGACCTTTATACAGTCCGTCTACTCCTGTATTCAGTCCGTATTCGTCGGAATTAAGACAGAATGCTAGCATTCTGTCTTAATACCGACGAATACGGACTGAAAAAAATTCCGGATACAGTTGGATTTCGTGCAGTGTACATGTCATTAACCATACGGATGTATTCTGTACGTATAATCATGTTTTAGTACAAGTAAAATGTTACATACGAAACAAGTGAATAGTTACGTACGAAATAGCATTGTTGATGTATGATTATTTTTTTATTTTTTTATTTTATTTATTTTTTTATTATATTATTATATTCATAATATATAGTTCATATATATGTGGTTAGCCTCGAAGATTGGCAGGATTTACTCAGTAACTTATTTCCAGGGGGGCCACACCACGTGTAGAAGTTCAAACGGTATTCGAAGCTGCTATTTGAGCTACGTATGTCTTACACATATTAACAGATAACCAGTTAGAGATTTCTGCAAAGAAAGCAAGAACGTGAAGGAGAATTTCATAGAAGCAAGGTATGGGAGAAGAAGCTGTCACTGTACAGTTTCCTGCAGCAATCAGGCGTTTACACAGTAAACTGACGAAACGAGTATATTTCAGTCAAGCGGAGCAGTGGAAAATTTTCAATAGAGAAATCAGTATAGTTCAGCTGACTAACGAACATGGAAGTATGTACAGAAAATAGAGAAGGAGGCAACATTTTGAAGATGTGATAAAGAGAGATCTTAACCTGTGGATAATACGATGGATGTAAGCGATCTAGTGGATTAAGACCGTTAGATAGAGCGCTATCCCAAACCTGTATGTATGTACTGCGAAGGATATAATTCTTGTATAACATTGTTAGATACAACACATCCAGTGGCACAACGAGCCCTGGTCTGAACATTTCGAAGAATAACTAGAAGATTTAATTCTTAATAGCATTATGTATGACGATTGGTCTAATCTATCTTCATATATAAAGCAACTAAAATTTAACGAAATTGAATCCAGTAATGGATCCACCCCTAGTCATTACGATGGAGCACAATTATTTTTAATTCTTAATAACTTTATGTATTTAGGAATTTCATTATACGTGGTGCTTTTATCTTTATACGCAGTGCTTTTGCCTTTATATGCGGTAGTATTATCAATATACGCGGTGGTCTTAACATTATACGCGGTGGTCTTAACATTATATGTAAAGCTTTCATTGTTATATGCTGTCCTTTGCAAGTGTCATCACGTGAATATGTTAGTGGCGCATTTCTATGCTCGTTATGGGATTGGGCGTCGTTTTGTTCTCAACCTAATGTTTAAGATTTGTTTTCGTTATACGATGTTATAACTTTATAGTACAGTGGAGGGTGAAAAGGAGATTAAAAATTTGCGGAGCACATAATTTTTGTAAACAAATATGGCGGCGAATACGATGGAACATGCGTTGAACCTTGTGAACTTAGGCATTTAATTGAACGATTAAAGGATGGAAAAACTGATTATGACATAGTATGCTCTGCAACATATGCAGATTTAGCTAGGCTCAGAGTGAGCACGTTTGTCTTCTACGAGAAATGGTATGCGTGTTCTTCAGGCAAATTAGAACTATGCGGAATATACTGGCTAAAAGATTAATATTCTTATTTCAGATCGTAAATCTAAAAATCGTAGATCGTAGATCTTAAAAAAGCCCCATAGTTATTTTATTCTTTTATTATATATATTACTTTATTATAACTAGCATTAGGCGTTCTTATTTAAGAGGTAAAAGCTTCGGCGGAAAATAATTCGGAGAGTTTTTTTTTTATTTCGGCGGAAAAACTTTCGGACAAGTATTCAATTATTAATTTCTATTTCGAACGGAAATATATTTAAAAATCCTTTTTCTTCAAAAATGGAAATGTGTTACAAAAAACTAGGTTGATAAAACGGAAGAGACGTATTATTTTGCTTTTTTGTTTAAAATAGTGAAAAATAACATACAACTCATGTTTAAAACCACTGGTCTATACTTTTATAGCAATTATTATTTTATAGCCATAGCAGCTAAGTTTTATTAAAATACTAGAAAACCAGAATTTCGGACGGAAAAACTTTCGGCGGCTGCAGCAGACAAACAATAATCTGAAATTTTTTCGGTCCGAAAGATTTTGTTGTTAAAGTTAATGTATGTACTCATCAAAGATGCTCTTGAATACGGCTAACGTCTTAAATATTTCTGCTGTTGCAGAAATTCCCGGAACATTTTAATCTCTACTCACATTGCAACTGTATTTGTGTGACGGGAATTTAAAAGAATATCATTTTATTAAAAGAATGCTTTTTTGAACTATATCAGTGTGTCTGTTATGTATTACCTGCCGGTATACAATCTTAAAATGAAGTTATAATGACGTGGCAACAACGCCATTGCAATGTCGTTTTATGTTGTATGCCTTTTATGTCGTTTCCCACAGTTTTCAAATATCAAAGTTAATTTCTGCAGTGAATTTAAATAGTTGTTTATTGTTGCTTAAGTTTGTTTCAATCAATTCGCACATCAATTTGCATTTAGTCAATTCAATTCGTTGCGACTGTTAACTTTGACATCTGAACATTGTGCAAGCACACGTTTTTTTATATAAGAAACACAAAATTGGACTTCAGGCTTGGTGTTTCTGAACAATTTAGCTTTTTTAGCCCGCAATGTTTCTTAGATGTTTCTTAGCTACTTTTTGATTTTCCCCACTATTTTAAAAATATGACCTGTTTTTGATTGAACGATAGTATTCGACCACTTCTTGTTGTTTGTTGTTATTCGTGTTTCTTATGAAAAAAACGTGTACATGAAGTTCTTGTTCGCTTAATTTTCAAGTTGAAACGTTATTTCCAAGAAAAGTATAACTTATATTTGTATTTTACTGTAATACGACGTCTATCAAGAAATCTTACTTTCAAATTGACCCCTTAGCCAAAGGTCACACATACCTGAACATTTCCACAGCGCTTGCTGGGAGATTGTTCAATTATGTGCGAGCATTTATTTACACGTACATGTCAATATATTGCAATTAATACTTGCTGCTTTCTAGGAAATTACGTTTTGAAGAGTTCTTCACCATCGTGTATATAAGAAGAAAAAAAACAAGTTTTTGATTTGAAATGTTCATATATTCGTTACTTCCTCGTCCAAATGACGAACTAAATATAGCATCATTAAAAACTTTTCAATACCGGTACTGTCCTCTATATGTGCTTTAGACATGGATGCGTCAATTTCTGCAATTATGTCTGTAGATAGTACTTCTGGCAAAGCAAATATTGGCCTACCGGATTCTTCGGGCTCATTATTTACTACTATATTTCCCATGTGTCTTTCAGCGCCATAAATTTGCAATTCACTGTCGGCTAAGTTGATCCCAAACTGGAGTGTTCATTTGTCCCGAAACCCATAATTTAAGAGGCGAAGTTTTAGTTATGCGCATACGATGATTCGCCCACGCAGTCTGCTATATCTTAAGTTTTTCATTTAATTTCGGCAAGTATACATAATGCAGACAGGCCAGGTGCATATCGATGAGTGGATCGAGGATATTTTCTTCCTCTATGAAGTGAAAAAGCTCATTAACATAATGTAAAACGCCAGTAAATACATCTCTCCACAGCCTTTCGATTCTTTGGTTGTGCGTACGTTTGTCAGTGAGCATTCTACTCTTATTTTGACAACGCTTTTCAATCATATAGTCAGCAACCAAAACATTCTCTGTACCCATGTCAGAACGTACACGCATGGGCAAACCAAATTCACAAACACCTTTTAGAAAGCTCTCAAGGACACCAGGTGCTTTGTTATTAGAGGTACACTATAGAACAGCAGGAAGTCGACTGAAGCCATCAATAGTGCCAATGATTATGAAATACCATCTTATAAGTTTATGATTCGTGTCAAGGTGCCAAAAATGGTTAGAACCTTGAACATTGTAGACTCATCTTTGTAACTGCCTTTTCTTCCTTCGTTTGATACCCTCGTAGTCAACCCGATGGAGGCATTCACGCACTCTTTCTCTCTGTAACGTCAGACCATTTTGCTTCAAAATTTCCGTCAACATCTGTTCACCACAGTTTGGAAATTTGCTACATGGGCATTGTTTATGAAATTTGTGCTCCGCATTACTCGAGCACTCCTTTTTCTCTCCTTCGTTGAGCAAGGTCATTTCTGCATATAATCTATTTTCATCGTATATTAATGATATTTTGCTTTAGATAGATTTTTAACTCATGGAGATGGCAACTTGCATTACGATTACTGTTCGTATATTGAGATGTAACGCTGCAAAATTGTTACGTCATATAATGATAAAAACACAACGTATAACGATAAATGCACCGCATATATCGATAAAAGCACCACGTATAATGTTAAGACCACCGCGTATAATGTTAAGACCGCCGCGTAGAATGCTTATACCGCCGCATATAAAGGCAAAAGCACTGCGTATAAAGATAAAAGGACCACGTATAATGAAAAATGCATCAATTGTGGCAGTAATGGCGTTCCATACCAATGGGTCTTTAGAGACCCATTGTCCTACATAAAGTAATTAAAATTAATTAATTTGAGTATCCCTCTTACTGATGTGACTAAGTAAAAGCATGACATGGTTATTGGTTCAAAATATATTAGAATTTCTGACCAGTTTCGACCAAAATGATTCAAAGATTTTTGAAATCTTGCAAATCTTTTCATAAAAGATACTTAGGAGGGTATCTACAGTTTCAGAATCGTAACACTTCAACATAAAACGTGACGAAAGTGAGAACGTGCACCGGCCAAAAAGTCCCCCCCCCCCCCCCCCTTTCAGATACGGTTAAGGATAGTGTAAAACTAAAACACATATTCGGGATAATGTTAAATATCTTTTGAACCGCTGATATTCGTATGATGAAAGTATACATTTTTGAAATCTTCTTGTAATTTCCTATTGCTGAATGAGCTATTTTATATCACCTACAGCTGTGTCGGTAAGATGAAAGAGATCATGGCCAAATTTTGCTTACGGGGAGAATATTTCGCATTTTGTTTTATGTCATAACAATCCTCATAGTAAGAGCTAAAACGTGGTAGTTTTTTTTATTAGAAGATTTTGATTTTTATTGGAATAAATGAGAAAAGAAGGTAAATATTAAAGGAGAGTATTTTAATAAGAAAGCATTCGCTTGACCTTAATCGACATATCTCCTCAGTTCCGCTCTTTTTATATAATTAAGGTAACATCCTAAACGATTTGGGAATAATTATCTCAGAGCATGCAAGATTTTACCTTATTTGGAAAATTTAAAAAACAAAGGTATTGACATTGTTATTTTATTAATCACGAATTTTGTCAGTGTATGCTCACTTGAAAATGTCCTTAGTATAGGACGAAACGTCGCCAAAAAACATGGATTATCACTAAAATCACGTCTTTTATATTTTCCTGTTAACTTGAATTATGTCGTTTATTTCTTTAAATGTCAAATAATCTTATTTAATCTCTGAATAGCTTACCCCGATTTCATGTAGCGGACATAAACATTAATGCACAATTAACCGCAGTTCTTAATTATAGTTGTACAGTTTTGTTACTGGATCTTACTATCATCGCAAACGCAATGTCTTGACCGTAAGATTTCAATCATGATTTTTATACCAGTGGTTTTTGTAATCCTACCTTGGAGAGAAAGCCAAGGTAGCTATTATCATTAAAATGAATGCTTAAATCATAAATTTGGGCTTACAAAATTTCCTGTGTTGCTAGCAATTGTACTTGTGTCCCAGACGTTCAATTATGATACCTGCAAATGGGGAAGAAATTTGTTTTAGTTATATATAACACTTTCTCAATCCTTCGCTAAAAGAATTGATTCGTTATCAATGTTAAGTTGTTTTGGGTTTTTTTTCAGAAAAAAAAATATCACCAGTACGAGGCAATTCACAGCTGTCTATATTGTTATTAATGATATCCTAGCTTGTATGTTTTCATGAATTGTTATGTCATTGTCGATGGTAATTGTAGAAGTTATTTGCCCAATCTTTAGGGATTGCACAGTCCAGTGCTTCTACAATTTAATGGTTATCCAAAATGATGGCTTTTTTCAGACAAGGATTAATTTACATACTTATCTACAAAGATGGCTATAGGCGACGTATAATTTTATTGACGAATAATGGTGGTTGGACTACAAATAAAAAAACCAAAATTAGTCCATTTGCAATATATTATCTAGTTTTCAATGTGTGAAAAAACAATTACCAAAGAATTACAAATTCTTGAGATATAGCATAGGTTGTGGCACAAAAGATAACTTTTTTGTGCCCTAACAACGCCCTTTGCAACGCGTTACCCAGCAACTTTACCCTATTTTTTGCCATATTTCGTAGAAGTCCTGTTAGCCATGGACATCACAAAAGTTGTATACACCCTGTACGTCGGTAATGTCGAAGACGCTGTGGAAGGCGTGACGGTCTTCAGACGGTTTTCACCTTTTTATTAGCGAGACAAATTTTAAACTTGATTTTCTCTCTGTTATGTTTTTTGAAATTTGGGCACATTTAAAAACAAATATTTCAAAGCTTTTGAGCTGAAGTCACAGTGTGCTCCTTATGCTTATGTAATTCAGCTGAACTAACAGAATTAACCAGCCTAGACTAAAAGAACTTTTATGCAATTTTGATTTAATATAAATTTCTTTTAGGAATATTTTTAATATTTAAAAAAGTCAACCTCGAACCCTTCGCCGTTTTCCTCTTTTTGATTATGAAAATGAGAAAAACGGCGCTGGGTTCGAGGTTGTAAAAAATTTGAAAGACCCTGTTTTTGATTTCATAAATTATAAGACTGGCGTTAGAAATATAGCTATCTGTGAGCCACAAATAGTGGCGGATCCAGACCTAGTCTGAGCAATTAATTTTTAATAGCTTTTTGTATGATGATGGTCTTTAGATCCCATCTTCATACAAAAGCAATTAAAAATTAATGAATTTACGCTCCATTCTACTGCTGCGACTAAATAAAAGCATGTTCTGATTCCGCCTCTATCAAATATAAAACTTGTTATGGTTTTTGGTTGAGTTGTGACTTCTTCGTTGTTTGCAGCCAAGCCTTAGGGGTGCGTCATATTGTCAAAACTCGATTTTGCAGTCGTGATTTATTTATTAGGCGCCAAAACCTACACAAGGGAAAATCAGTTTTTCCTCAAAATTCCAGGTTGACAAGTATATATGGAGATTATTTGTGTATATTCAGACATACAGTCGTTCCAATCTGATTCCAATGCGACTTTGTCCGAGGTGTCAGGGCAATTTCACAAGAGGCCAGAAAAAATATCTTCCCATAATTCTTTGCACACGATTGTAGCTCAACTGAAATATATTATAATAAGGAGATAGTATCGAAGATTTTAGTTCTATATCATACCTACATCTTGAGATAACGCATTTTCATGATTTGACTGGGTGAACAAGGCAAAACGATTATTAAATTAGTTTTTATCGAATATTTGTGTTCCCTTTCATCAATTAAAAGTATTTATTTGGGTTAATAACCAATAATAAATAAAAGTGTATTTCTATTTGCGTTCTAGTCTAGTTCTAATAGTTTCTACCTTAAAAGAAAGTCGCAATATAACATCCTACTTTATCATGCAGGATAAAATTCAAAACAATGGTGTTACGGGACACTTGCTTTTTGATTTCACTTTTACTTTAGTTTGTCATACATTTTTTGTGCTCATAAAACTGTCATCACAGGACTGCTTACATAGACGGCCGTAAGAAGTTTTTGCGTTGCATTTGCGTTACAAATATAGATCAGTTTTTACTAAAAAGTACTATATAATTTTTCAACAATGCCAGCAGTAACATTGTAAAGGTGATGTGGTAACAGTGTAAATATTTAACTATTTAGAATAAATATATATAATGTAAACAAGTACATAAATAAATTAATAAAATGTCCTGTTTAATATTCTCTCTGGTCTACAGTTAACTGTTTTATAGACTTTTGGCACAGTATAATTAACAGCACAGCCTTCCTTACGGTGATCTCAACAATATTATACAAATACTTTTATAAAAATATCAAGAATACTAACCTTTGACTTCCACAATCCTGATAGAACTTTTAGCACGTTCTTGTAATCTCCGATTGAAGCGTATTTCTATTGTAAAATTATGAGTATCTTGAAGGTTCAGATTGTTTAGAGTAACGTTGACAATACCACCATCCTGGTAATTGCTGTTGTTGAATGCTTTAAAATTGATTGATAAGCGGCCCTGTAATGCACCGAAAATAAACTTGCTAAACCTGGGTGGATAAACGTGTCCACTAATGTCTGGATCGTTCTCATTACCAGGTAAGTAAATCTTATATCCATACATTTTCTGACCTTGTCCACTTATAACATTCCACTGCAATGTCATCGATACTCCAACAACACCTTTAAATTCAGTTGTCCCATTAACTGGTTCAACCGTTCCACAATATGCTATAAAAACAATCATAGAATTATCATCAAACTGGAGTATGGGTGTAAGAAACAGATAAATAAGAATAACCGATTCTATTATTATTTAAATATAAATTAAGCGCCTATGCTAAATTAAACGCTCCCTTGAATAAAAGTCCAGGTACAAACCTAGAAAACTCAATAAACGACCCCTTCCATATGCCCTATAAATATGCTATGTATAAGTTATACCTAAATTTTTAAACTTCAAAGAGTCAGTGCCATGTTACAGAAATTACAAGTAAAGTGGTTATGTTCGTGTTTGTTTTGAAATTTACAAAACTAACTAGCACACTTTTTCAAAAAGAATGGTTCATCCGATGCAATAAAAATCAACAACAGCAGCATTCGATAGTGACGTCTCAATGCACTACTGATCATATCTTTTCCAAAGAAAACAAACGACTTGCCTGATTCAATTGCTATAAAAATAGAACACGCAAATAAAAGTAGCATGGTGAGGTTATGTATTCTATATTTCTAAATAACAAACAAATCGATTAATTAGGTGTGGAATTTACACAAAATTGTATCGCAGAATTAATTTTTAAAAAACTTCCAGCCCTAGGCGAATTTATTTTTTGAATTCGTGTAGAATTGGATTTTTTGCCATATCCTGACAGAATGAATTTTTTGAATTCGGTTCTCACCCATTAAAACTCTTTCTACTAGTTTCAAAATTCTGAATCTTTTTATTACAGAAAAGGAAATATGGACATTCGTTTTCAAAATTTTATTTATTGATATTATAGTAGCATGCGTAAAACATTGATTTGAATTAGATTCAACATTTAAATCAATCACCCACACATGCTTGAAAAAAGATGTTTTACGCTGAGTATTTTATGATACAACCTGATGAAATCTGAAGTAAAACTCCAGATTTCATCAGGTTGTTTGATAAAATCGTTTAGGGAAATCATAACTTTTATTGCAGTGTCAGTTATACTGCATGAAATCAAGTACTATTTAATTACTTTTTAGATAGTTGCTGACGAATAGAAACTTTCGCGAACACAAAGATTCGGGAAATTTTTAACGCTTTCGTGAATTGATAAAATTCGCATATGAAAGTTAATACCTTTAAATCTAATTTTCCAAATTTTTTTTAACCTTTTGACACAGCTTACTTTTGATCTAAAATTATCGAATTATCTAAAATTATCGAATTACCTAAAATTATCAAATTACCTTTTGACACAGCTTACTTTTGATCTAAAATTATCGAATATACTAAAGAAATATAGTTTTTTAAAAATATGGCATTGTTCGATACTTTTAGATAAAAATTAAACTGTTTCACGGTGCTAGTAAAGTTCAGAGCCTGTAGACGCATTTCAACTTCCGAGATGCTTCAACTTAATTATGTACTTTAATGTACCGTTACATGCTTTCATCTATCAAACTCTTACACACACGTTCAAATGAACACCTGCATGTCATGCATTACAATGATTAGATACATCTTCAGAAAAACATTTTGTAGAAAGCGATTAATGAAAAAACCAATGGTACTTTTTAAAGTTTGAACTTGGATCTTCTGGTTTCAAGACATTTAATTTCTCTTTATAGAGAAACGCCAGAAGCCAATTTAATACAAAGCATACAAATTGATGTTTTCGCTTAGAGATTTTATCAACCAACCTATAGAAATCTGGAATAAACTGTAGATTCCTTCAGGTTGATTGAACAAACCGTTGACCGATAATATCCAATTTCAAGTCACGTTAATGATGTATATTGCTCCACTCGTGTAAACTATCTTTATACACTGCGGTTTCGTGACCATTATTAACCAAAAATAATAAGAACCACCGGAAACTAAGTTGTGACATAATTTATAATGTCAAAAGTCAAGTATTTAACAACAAACGAAGAAACACTTTTTAATGCATACTTAATCCACGTACCGGATATCACGTTGCAAGTGGAAACTTTTTTAATTGCAATGACGTGATAATAGCTTTCTGTAGCGAATTATAAAAAAAAAAAATAATGATTACGACAACATTACGGCGGAGAACTGATTTTTATAACTTTTACTACATACGCCTCATTTAATGTTCTTCATCCTTTGGTTGGAAAAGTATAATACTACTCTTATAGTTTTGTTTACTTATTCGATTGAGCAGAAGTGAGCTATTAGTCCATGGATACACTTTTTTACAACAAACTACACTCGATGTAGTTAAGGAAGGTTTTGTAAACCTTGTTTCCAGGGCTTATTTTAGAAAATATTAAACGTTAAGTTAAGTATTACTGCTAAATATTTTTTCTTCAATTTTTTTTTAGTTTATAAAAAACATGAATCCAAACATTTTTGTAA
>JAUCNQ010139004.1:0-17047 GCA_032352715.1 Bougainvillia muscus | reverse complement strand
GTCATGGCTTCTGTGATTGGTTAAATTTTTCTGTCGGAAAAATTTAACCAATCACAGAAGCCATGACAGTTCAATTCGCCCGCATTATTAGACATTTAAAGAAAATTTGTAACAGAAATGTTAAATTATGGGATATAATTGAATTTCGATTATCCCGATTTTTACGCCATTAAGCTTCGCTTTATAACTCGTGTCATTGACATTTCAGTAGAAGCCATAGAGAAAATAATACAATTTCTTAATAAGATTTTTAGGGACAGTCCACAAACCTCATTTTCACTACAGAAGAAGTGTTTTATGCATAAAAACACTGATTCTGTATGAAAATTGATACGAATTTCCAGACGAATTTTGTGGAAGGTACCTTACTATGGGCAAGAAAATGGTACAATTTGGGAAACAACTCTGGTATGGAGAATTTAAAACAGATATCTAATATAACTATTGAACTCACAATTAGGAACCATCAACAAAATTCGAATGAAAATTTGTATTAATTACACAAGTGTCTTGATGATAATGGTACAATTAGTGATGCGAGTTTTGTGGACGCCGACTCAGCATTTCTTCTTTGAGAAAATGAAAAATTACTCTATGTTCATAACTCATCATAAAAAAGATTAACAAAGCAAAAATTGCATAAAGATAAAAATACAATTATATTAGGGACCGTCCACAAAATTCATATCGTTATACGAACCATTTTCATCACAGAAGAAGTGTTTTTGTGCATACTAAGGGACCGTCTTAAAAATTCGCTTAAATTCGCTTCATTTTCACCTTAGATGAAGCGTTGTTGTAACACGTAAGTGTTACAATAACACTTCATCTGAGGTGATAATTATAAGGAGTGAAGCGAATTTAAGCGAATTTTTGAGACTAAGTATACCCAAAAATACTCTTTTAGTATGAAAATTCATACGAATTTCGATACCAGTTTCGATACGAATTTCGTGGACGATCCCTTACTGACGTTAAGAGCTATGAGGTCAGTAACCAAGAAAGATAAGTTAATTTCCATCTCCATAACAGACAATCTACCGATCTAAATTCAGACCCACCACTTTACAGTATCTTCAATATCTTCGTACACACTGTGTATGCGATAAAACATTTTTTGAGTGTAAGATAATTGTGGACGATCCGCCAGGCATTCAGTAACCCTCGCATATAAGTAGTATATTAAAACGGAACCTAAATATCTGATCTAAAATTCCGTTTCACAAATTGTTTCATTTTCACATAAGGAGAAATATCTTAGCAATGAACAAAATCATTTCTTCTGAACCAGTTGCTGAACACAGTCTGATTAGCTTGATCCAGTTTCAAATCAGACTTAAGCTAATCAGAAATGATTTCTAGTGAATTATGATTGGTTTAAGTAAGGTTTAATACCAGATAAAGGTAATCGATATTTTATCGATCAACTGGACTACCGAGGGGTATATGAAACAACAACTGAAACGAATTTGAGATGATTCCTAACGCACATACCTTCCTGGTCAAAAATGATATAACAATCCTCAAAGTATTCAAATGCGGTCAATATCTTTGAATTCACTGAAAGAAAAATAGTGACCATGCTCTTTTAACCTCTTCAAAACATAGCTGAACTATGACAATTGCGCATATAATCCGAGAAGTGAAATGAAAATATTTTCTAGCGTAATATTCGCGTACCTATCTTGATAACACATAAATTTGAAAATCCTAGAGAATTTCTTAGAGATACTGAGTCAAATTAGCACAAAAAGATAAATGTTAAGAAACTGTCTGCGTGAGGTGTCTTTGTGCATTAAACCTTTAATTCATCATGACCAAAAACGGTCGCTGCAGGATTGTTAAGGTATGTTTAAAACATTATGAATCAAAGGGTTAAGACACAAAATTAATGAAATTGGATGCGAATTTCCATACGAATTTTGTGGACGATCCTCTAAACCTTCCATCCTTGCTCAATTCAACAAAATGCTTGATTAGATAATAGTTACTCATTTCTGGTAAAACACAAATTAAATACTGTATAAAATGTGGCATTCGAAATAAATATTGCAGTATCAATCTGCCAGCTAAGGGTTCATCTCAAAAATTCGCTTTAATTCGCATCACAAATCGTTTTATTTTCACCTCAGATGAAGTGTTATTGTGCACACTTCATCTGAGATGAAAATTGACAGGTACGAAGCGAATTCATAAATCGAATTTTTGAGACAGGCCCTAATCTAACTATGGAAATACTCCAAAAACAAATCGCTACTTTTCAGAACATTGAAATTTGGATGTTATAGATACGCTTCAATAACCCTTTCTTATGAGTAGTAAAGGCATATCACATCCACAAATCAGACAAGCCCTGGCTTGCCAATTTAAATATAAATTATGCAGCAAACAGATTATTCATGAAGGCCAAGGTCCTGTGTTAGTTAGTGTACCATTGCCAGGGTTACTGGCAGAGTTCCTTAGTTGAATAGGTTGACTTGTATAATGGTTCAAAGTTATTTTCTTCGTTGAATTAGTTAAATCATAACTATTATTTAAAGTTGGATTGGACGGCGGTAGACTGCCACTATATAAATTATTGTAGGTAATATTACTTGTTCCGAAACCACTAGCTGATACAGCTGGTGTTGGCGGAAACAATTGTGTCTGTTGTTGTATTGCGGGTCTATTAGGTGAAGCTTTATGCATTCTGTACTCAAGTACTTCAGCTTGAGTTGGTGGTAATCCACGGTTTATCTGTGGCGGTTGTTGGGTAGCAGCAGATGGTAACAATTGTTCTGATACCATAGCATCGTTCTGGCTAGGAGCTGGTGGAATTATATCTGGTTTAACAACAGTATTATTGATTGGATTAGTTGAAGTCATTGAAGTAGGTGGTTCGGTCTTTGGTAATAGTAAATCTAATGGATTCTGGGATACAGGTTTTGAAGCACTAACAGTCCTTGTCACATTAAATGATGGCAATGGAGGTGGCGGTGGTAAGTGTTGAGATGGTTTGAGTTGAGTAGGTTTCGTTGATGAACTGGTAGTCACAGAGGTACTCTGTGGAGGCACTTTAGTTTGACTAGAAGTTTTTGTAGTCTTAGTATTAGAGGTATTTTTAACTGATTCAGTTGTAGTAACAGAGGACTTAGTTTGAGTCGTTGTTACATTTTTTCCTTCTAATTTTGCTTGTCGTTTTCGTTCTTTACTCCACATTTCATGACAATCTTGCCATTCTGGAAATCTTGAGAAAAAAAACAACAATTTCATATTTTCATGTTGAAAATAGCTTGAAGGCAAAACACACGAAAATCAAATACGCTATTGGGGAAATAATTCTTTTCACAAGTGTCAAAGAATTCTATAATTAGACATATGATACCGACCCAATTGAAATTTCAAACATATTATACGGGAAAACGTTTGGCATAAGTTCTTGTCAAATTAAAACTCTGCACATTCCAATGTTGCTGGTATTTTCTAAAGCTTAGTTTTGACATAAGGAAACGCTTACTGTGGTGGTTCAACACTCTTTGGGTCACAATTCTTTAGGAATGGGTGTTTCAAGGCTGTAGTTGCAGTTATCCTCTTTGATGGATCCAGTAACAACATTTGATCGAGCAAGTCTAACGCTTCAGCAGGCAAGCTATCAGGTTAAAGAGTAAGAATCAGTTTCAGACAACAAACAACAACAATCACTAATTAAGAACAGTTTCCCTACCGTTGAGAAACTGTCTATAAATTTTGCCTTATTTGTTCGCTTTATTTACATCAACTTCCACTTAGTAGAGCCTGCTGGTGACAATTTTTCAGAGAATAAAAAAAATGATATAATTTGTAAAACGAACCCTGAACATGCGAACAGTTTCAACTTGATCAAAGAAAATTAAATTTTTGCGTCTATAGAATCTTTAATATAATCCACAGACAGCTGACAACAAATTGATACTGAGAGATGCAAGTAAACTATAGGAATAACAAACCTTGAATACTCTTCTTTAATTTTTCTTCTATATTGTTTTTTAGGTTTGACATTGTGGAAGAGTGGAAGATGGATGACATCAGGCCAAACTGCAGGTATTGGAGAGCCACAAATTCGGCTAACAAAAAAGAAATAAGAAATAACTCAAGAGTTCGTATAAACCTTATTGGTATACAAATTTGCAGGCACAATTTTTTTTGCGAATTTTGGCCACATTTGCAACAGTTATTTTAAAGGGATTAATTTTCGCGAGCGCAAAAAATCAAATATTTCGCGGACTTATTTTCGCGAAAAACTGCTTTTCATATATTTCCTGAGGATTTATTTTCGCGAACGGATAGCAATAATAAAAATAACATAAATATTTCGAGATTATATCTTTTTCTCCAGCCATTATTTACAGACAGGCTTCTTTTTATATAAGGTATTTATATACTGTCAATCTTCTTCTTAATCAACAATAAATGCACCAAATGCATTCAGTCAGGTTCGTTTGCACACTCTCGAGTCTGATATTTATTATCTTACTTATCATTACTTTTAATATGCGATCCCTTTTCTCCTTCAAACGTTTATCAAAATTGACAAGCGGTAGTTTTTATTTTGGCTCCCTGGATACCCCTATCATTACGGAAAATAGTGAGATTTTTTTTCTTTTGGTGTTTATATTCAATTTTTTTTGGGAGGACTTAATTCGCAAATGGCCACTTTTTCAAATTTTTGACGAGGATTTCTTTTTGGGAATGAGCGAATTTCAAATATTTCGTGAGGACTCAATTTCGTGAAAATGGCCAAATTTAATCCTCGCAAAATTAATCCCTTTAAAGTAGTACCCGCAAAACGTTGCGATACTAGCGATTCACAATATAAATTTCCGGAAAATTTTTACTTTAAGGGAAGAAACTTTTGCGGAAATTAAACCGCGATAGTTTATTCCCGCGAAATCTCCAACTTGTTAAAAAGCGTGAAAGTATATTCCGGCAAAAAAATCTAAAGCATATCTTTTTTCTTTTAAGGCCCTGTTAGACGGTAAACTATTCGATAAACTATTGCGTATCACCTGCTTGATCTTACTAAAAATATCTTAGTTTACTGAATAGTTAATCGTGTATTGTACTGAAAATTATGAAAAAATTATTATAATTAGTAAACAAGAAGAAAAAAAATAGTTTAGTTTAGCTACGAATAAAATCAAATTAATTTGATTTTATTCCGAATAGTTTAGGAAAGATAAAAGAATACCGCGATTTAAATGGACCTTATTCTTGCATGTGCCCTGTGAATTTGTTTTATGCATTGAAAATGAATGAAATGTAACATGCGTACAATAATTTATCGAATAGTTAATTGGATAGTGTATAGTGTATTTGAACGCAAACTAAATTATTAGTTTACCGCCTAACAAGGCCTTTACACATTATAATATACATTATGACCACTCTAAAACGAGAAAAGTTTATAATCTCACCCCTTATTGCCGGTTACTACAGGAATTCAAGACATTCCATTGGCTAAAACACGCCTTGCCGATGGGCAATATTTCACGGTATGGCCCGTCGGCAAGATAACATGGCGCGCAAGAATGTCCTTTTGGATAAGGTCTAATTCTCACTAGCCAACAGCGAAGAAATCATTGCAAATAAAATAATAGAAATGTAAACAAGGCCTTAAACTTTTAAAAGTATGATTGCATTGTTTAAGACAGGAGTCAAAACATTTCTTATCTTAATATATGTTTTTGGTTACTAATTCACCACTAATGAAAACATCTTTTTCTTTTACAATAATCAGCGATGTAAAAATGAATTTATTGTTCTCATTTAATGTCTAAGTAAAAATATTTATACCCCTGATCTGTTTTGAACCGCTTATAACTTCCATAAGTTTGTCGCTTATGCATTCCTTTATTTCATCTCAAATGTTTGATTACTAGGTCAGCAAAAATAAGCGACGAGATTTTCATGAAGAAGAAAACGTTTTCTTCTTTGTGAAAAGCTAGTCGCTTTAAAAATACGCGACAAACGAATAAGCGATGAAGTTACCATGTTCCCACTTAATATTTTATGCGTTGAAAGTAAGCGACAAACGTATTTTGCTCTAGTGGGAACTAAGCTTTAACGTATTTTTCTTTGCTTTATTTTCTATAAAAACCCAGGATTTAATAGCTAATCTTTTCTTCAGAAATATAAATCGCAACAATAAATACCTGGCAAAAATTTACTACTTTAAATATTTAACTATTTTAATGGAAGAAATTGTAATCTTCAATTTTCCTAAAATTCGCTAAAGTTTATTCCCACGAAATAATTGACTTCATTCAATTCGCAAAAGATTATTCCCGCGAAAAGTAGGTAATAATCATTCACAAAGTTTATTCTAGTATAAAAAGTCCAATTTTTTGAAATTACTCTTAAAACCAAATGGTTGAGGGGTGGTGGAGAATTAGCAACATATCTAAATAACAACTACAAATTCTTCTTTATGCTTTGTTATTTCTCATTTTCCTGTTCCCCTCTGCAAAAATCTCAGCTCTATATAATTAGGGTTTTTTATATTACTATAAGCTATTGCTTGAAACTCCCTCTTAATTTACAGCACTACTCCCATTGAAATTCCTGAACTTTGAAATAGGAGTATTTTTATATTTTTTTAAGAGTAAGACTAGAAAGTTTGCGTAATGAACGTTTGTGACCATTGTTTCTTTTGAGTTTGGAATTATTTCCTATGCTTAGTTTTATAGCAAATCAAACTACAATTTGTTATTACATGATCTGTACATAATAGCCTTGCCTAGGAACAGCTATGCGTACAGTTAGTCGGATATCTCAAAACAAAAAATGTACGATACGAAAAGAGTAAATCTAGCTACCTGATTAGCTCTAATTGCATAAGTTCAGTCGTGCCAAGAAATAAAGGTTTTCTTCTAAAGAGTTCACCCAGAATGCAACTAAAAGAAAATTAATGACCTTATAGAAAATTGAGATAGTTAAAACTCCTTCTAAGAAACAGAGGGAACAGTTTGAAAGCAACATGAACAGTTGCTCTTGAATTTACTGGTACAGCAAAAAGAATGCCATTTCAATTTGTTTTCATTGAATGACTTTACCTGACCAAAATACAATGGCACTTCTTATAAGGGACCGTCCACAAAATTTATATGGTAATACCAGGTATGCACAAAAACACTCCTTTTGTGATGAAAGTTGTTCGTATTGAATTTTATGGACCGCCCCCAACTTACCCACAGCTCCATACATCAACTGCTGGTCCATATCTTTCTTCACCAAGTAGTAATTCTGGAGGTCGATACCACAGAGTGATCACTCGGTTAGTATACTGACGACTAAAAATAATTAGCTTAATTGTCAGTTGAATTGATCAGGAGTATGCAATTCTCTCTTGTTTGCCAAAACTGCCAAAAAGAGAGTAAACACTAAGAGACTGTCTACATCATTCGTATGGAAAGACTTATCAGAAATCAAATAGAGAGGGGGGGGGGGGGGGATTTGTGCATACAGAGTATGCACAGAGACACTTCCTTTGCAAAGGAAATGTTACAATTTGTACAATTTTTGTGGCCGGTTAGGGACCATTATTTAAGTGAACAACAAACCAGTTAATAATATATAATCATGTTTTTGATTTAAGTTAAACCACTAACCATTTGTACCAAAATCTATTGGGAAATATAGATATAATGCAGAACGAAAGACAGTGAACACATTTACATTTTACATGGTTATCAAATATGTCATATTTTAGAACACACGCACATACCCTTCATTTTCGGATTCAAACAATCTAGCCAAACCAAAATCTGCAAGTTTGATTTCACCCCTAAAACAAATTAAATAGATATGACATGGAAATTTGGGATAAAACACACCCCATATTTGAGATTTAATGTTTAAAATCTTGCGAAAAATGAAGGTGATCATAAAAAGGAATGCAAATTTGTAGCATTCAAAAAGCATTTGTTTCTGTGAAATTCAAACATAACCAAAACATATAGTTTTATGTGCACATGGTGCAACAGGTCCATTATGTTTTGTATAATGAGATTTTTTGAAAAAACGTTCCACTACATGTGTGCAATTTGCAGAAAGCAATATATATTGCACCTGCAGATATTATGAAATTGATGTAACCATTAGCAAGTTTACCATTACAGCAATTGATCAAAGAAAATGTGAAGAAAGTCAACCCAAAGTACCTTTTTTTCTCCAAAAAATTCAAAGGAAATTATTTCAGGGCTTTTTTAAAACAATTTCATGGGAGAATAGAGAAAAAGCTGCTGTAATTCTTTTGAGAACATTTTGAAAATTTCGCGAGCATAAACTTTCTCGAATCAAACAATTCTAGAAAGTTTCTACTCTTTAAGTATATATATTTTTTTTTTATATATATATTATTTTAATATCTCCTATTACTAGGTAAGATTGGACATAGAGTTCATCCCTTCCGGCCTCCCAACACCAGTTAAGCACTCAATCAGTGGTCTGAGGTGGAAAAAACAAGCCCTATGTCGATTTCTCAGATTTCTTTCGCATGACATCATTGCAGATTGCATCCACAGAGGTATTGTTATTATCAACAACTTGATTCAAAAGTGTTTTAAACATTCTCCCTGTTTTGGAATATCTATCCTCATTAAATATTAATTTCTTCACTGATTGTTCTAGTGGCATTCTGACAACATGACCAGAGTAATTAAATTGCTGATTCTTAACAAAATCACTAACATTATCAGTACCACATATCATATGTATATCTGCATTGGTTAAAACAAAACTAAAATTATTGGCTTTCTCGTCAATACGTTTGAATTCTTCACGAATCATATGGCGAATAAAAGTTCTGTAACATACATCTAGTCTATCATATTGGTAAGAACTCAAGTTCCAATTTTGGCACGAATATGTATGCCTACTACAAACAAAGCTGTTCAAGAATTTTGTTTGAGTGCGCAGATTAATTCCAAAGTTCTGCAGAAGGTTAGACATCTCAGCGAACTTAGCACTAACCATTTGTACACGATGGTTTAACTCAACATCCCCTGTATTAGGCTGATCTGATATGCATTAGGATTGATACTACTTACAACTTGGCAAAACTGAGTTAACAGTAGTGTCTAGGGTAACTTACAGGGTATATATTTGTGTTACTCACTTATTGCTCATGAGTATATTAGAACATTTGATATCTCTGTGGAGAAAATGTTTCTTGTGGCAATATTCTAATCCTTCTAACAGTTGCTTCATCATTGAACTGATATGATCTGTGGTAAATTGAACAAAACCTGATTCAAGAATTCCCATGAGGTCATGATCACAGTATTCAAAAACCAAGTAAAATGCACCTAAAAATAAGGAGCAAAATGAGAACACTCTTCCTACATTTTCATCAAATATAAGCAACGTAGCATTTCATATATAGGACAGGGAAATACACCAGATTTGTGCATCTACAAAACAACACTAAGCAAAATAGTATGTACTGGCAGGGATCCCATTCAAATCACATAGCGAGCATGGCCTAGTGGTCAAGTCATCGGATTTGTAATATGATGGTTGAGGGTTCGAAACCCGTGCTCGGCATGCTTGGGATCATGTCCAAAAAGCTGTTCCTCAGGTCTACCCATACCATGTGAGGGAAATTGAGTAGATGGTTCACAGTGATCATCAGGTGTTGCAGGAGGTTGTCTAGGAGAACACCTACCTTTCAGTGGGTGTGTCGCCCAGAAGAGCATTAAATACTCCATAGCCTTCAACTTAAGCCGTGGTCCCTCTTGGAAATAAGTTCCTCAAACTTTCGGAGGTTAACCACGTTAAACATAAAACTCACTCACTCACTCATTCAGCCAAGACATCTGGGTTTTTTGAGGCTCTTTGGCTATAGGGTATTTTGGCTTTAAACCACTCTGAAAACGCTTTAAATACCACCAAAACTTTTTTGCTTTGAAATAACGTTGTGGAAATGTAGTTGACAGTAAAACGAAGAACTTTGGTGAAAGTAGTAAAAATGTTCACCATAGTATAAATGGAATAATATTAACAATTTTTAAACTCTTGTTAATATTATTCCATTTGGTGAAAGTATAATCAAAGATTTCGAAAGTTAAAGATATAAGTAGTAAAAAGATTATAATAAATGCTTATTATGAGAGATAATCCAGCGAAGAGAAATATCTTACTGCCGCTTGCAGGGCAAACTAGGCTGTTGCCAAAAGACTAATAAAAAAATAATTTCAGAGGAAGATTGAGTTTCTACAGCCATTTAACGGTGGTAGAAAGTGCTTGAAAAAATCCTTGACTGGTATAAAAATCTAGAGCTTACTCTTGATATATAAGGAAAACTTTGTCCAAACTAACCTTTATCTTTCCTGAAATCAACAGCACTTTGTTTATCAGTTACAATCTCTTTCAAATTAACAATACTCTTATGAGAGAGCTGCCGTAAAATCTTTATTTCTCGAACAGCAGTGATCGGGAATCCTTCTTTTTCTTTATCTAACCGGACCTTTTTCAAAGCTACTAAAGCACCTACAGAAAAACAAAACAGGATTGGGTTAAACGATGAAACTCACAAATTTAATTGCTCGACTGTCTGTCAAGAAAACCATGGATTTAACATTGTTAAGATACGTTATGCAAGTTTTTCTACTTAAGGACCAGGTTTGCAGGCTTTTGTACAGTGGAGCATACAAAAAACAAAAAAATTGTGGTAAGCGGTAAGTGCGCTCTTTGATAATTAACTAACACAAGGTTATCACTGAACAAAACTCACAGCAATAATTTATAGTAGTGAGAAAAGGTGTCCTAATGTTTTCGGCCAAACCAGTGTGAAAATAGCACATTTTCAATGAAAATTTACATTCATCAAATTAAACATGTGTAAATTGTTTAATATTATTTTGATATTAGTTATTTTACAAACTTCTTGATCTCGAAGTCTCTACAGCATCTACCACAATCTAGCATCTAGAAGTTCTTATAAGAAGTGTGTATTCCCGCATATTGAAGACAGGGTGTCCAGCACTAATACAACATAAAATTCCCAGAGTTTTGGGAAATCTTTAATGTGGCTTTTTTCTAATCTTTTATTTTTTTTTCAAAAAAAATAAACAGGGGGGGGGGGGCGTTTATTAGGGACCTGAGAGCTTAGAGTAGTGGCCACCCTGGTAAGCATTATGACGGTGTACACTAACCACCTATCCTGATTGGAATATTTCCTCTCCTCTTAGTCTTTCCTGGTAGTCGATGTTTTTAACAAAAATATTCCTTGATGGCCTATTCCTTGAAGGCCCAGCCGTTTGATGTTTATTTTTCTCTTATGGCACAGTATCTCATATACCCCATTGCGGAAAAAGGTACCTTGGTTGAGTGCTCATATAAATTCCCCAAATATTGATAAACATAATTATTTGAGGAAGCAAGTGCTATTTAATATTATATTGCACTTCAAGTGTTGCATTCGCAAAAGACTGTTCTGACTCTTAAAGCAGGTGTTCAATTTTTAACAAAGCAGGTGTGTGGTAATGCGAGTGCCACAACTTGATGCAGGTGTGTGTGTGGAGGCCTTACTTTTCCTAGCCATGCCTGGTTTGTTCAACTGTCTATCTGCTAAAGGCCCACATCAGCTTAAGCTACCCTACCCTTAGCCTGGATAAAATTTAACTATCTGCACAAAACTGCAAAATATTTATATATGCAATGTTGTGGTATGAAAATATATGACTGCATTTTGCAGGTATTTATTTTTGCGAATTCAATATTTCTGAGGAAAATGCGGGTACTTATCTTTGCGAATTTGATATTTCCATAAAAAAATGTGTTGATTTAGCCATTAAATCCAGAGTTTTTGTAGAAAATAAATTGAAGCCCTAAGGGCATTATTATAATGGTTGGATGAGTGACATGAAATAAATTTTTTAGAATAGGTATTTTAAGAGTGTACAGAATTATAAATGCGATTTAGAGAGTACTTGCGCGTCTGTGTGGAACAAATTAGGGCGAAATTTCCCCTCAATTTGCACAAATTGGTCTGGCACTTTTTTATTCTGCACTATTGTATTCTTGTATATACATACCCTAGGCCTAACATGGTTAAACCCTGTTTTATGTTTTATTTAGAGCTATTTTACACGGGGAGGGGGGGGATGTATGCCCCCCCCCCCCCACCTAACTTCTGTTGTACAAATGCTATGTGGATGAAATTTGGCACAGAATATATTCAGCCTAAGGCCGTCCCAAAAATGACCTCATCAATTTTTCCGATGATGTCATTAAATACACAAATGTAGTGAAAAATGGTCATTTTGCTTTTATAACGTTTTTTAGCAAATTTTTTATGTAGACTAAGTATTTTAAGGCTAAAATGATACTGTGCCATCAAAATAACATTAGATATCTGCAAGGTAATCAATTTCAGGGAAAAATCTTTTTTTTCCACCGAAAATATTTTTATCTCCGACTGAAAAAATATTCTGTTAGCCCGGTTCCGGTAATCCGATTTTGCCGAAAATTTCAGGAAATGTGTTAAATAGGTTGAAGGTTAAAGTCACAAAGTTTTAAAATCATCACGTAAACCGTTCAAAAGTTATTAAAAAATTTCACAATAGGGTTAAGGTAGTCTATCACAAAAATGTAGTCACACAAACATGTTCTTCCATCGTGAAATCTAAGAATTACATTTTGCAATCGCGATAACCCTGCGATAACGTATACATTTATTGTGTGGATTATTTGACACTGAACTGAACTATAATTAGCTGACATTAGAATATACGCAGAATAACCAATGTAAAAACAACATTCTTAGTATATAAGACGCAATGCAGCAAAAATGATAGGTTTCTTGACTCTCCTGAGATGGACATAAGATTTTTTAAATGATACCTTAAACCTATAAAGCCTGGGGGGGGGGGGGGTTGAAAGTGCCCGCGCTATGTTTGACTGTAACTTCTGTTATATTGAAGCATTCGATGTGTAACTTTGACACATTCAACATACTTAAATTAAAGGAAGAAACTTTTGCGGGAAGAAACATTCGCGGTACCGAATAACCGAAATCACCCCAAAAGTTTTGGAATTACCTTGGCAGTAAACTTTCTTCCCTTAAAGTATACCGTTCTGCGATATATATTTTTTTCCTGTAAATATAATAGTTTTTGATTTTTTCCTTTGATGAAGCTTGAAAATGCGAGGGGGTCTTCATTCGAGTAAATACGGTATTCAATTTAAAAACGTTGCGATCAAATACACAGTTTTTTTTATAAGCAATTGAGTTGCTAAGGGTTGTGGCTGAGATTTCGGTCAAAAGCTAAGCAACTCCTTAGCAACCAGTTAGGCTGAAATTAACAGAAATGTAAGCAACTAAGGTTGAATCCTGAATAACAAGACAAGCAACTCATATAGATTTGTATAGATATTAAGGGTGGCAGGTTTTAGCTATTCTCAATGGTATATTTAACTTCTTTATTCTTTAAACACACGTTACAACACACAAATTGCCTAAATGCCTTAGCAACTCCTTAGCAATTTTGAGGCTGAAATTTCAGATTTGCCTTACCAACTCCAGGCTGAGATCAAAAATTGAGTTGCTTATAAAAATAACAATGTGTATATTAAATCTATATATATAGCAATTGTTAAATATACCTTGTTTGATTGGCCAAGGAAATTTAAATAAGTTTTAACTATTGCACGATTTTTACTTTCAATCAGGCCTATCTCTGTTTTAATCAATTGTTTTTCTAAATTCTTTAGTTTTTTAATAAGTATAGATTTGTGATTGAATCCGCTGAACATGTGGCCAATGTAACTTTTATTCTGACGTTCAACCTTTACATTCCGGCGGTCAGTGACTGTTGACCGCCCCATATTTTAAGCACTGTATACGCTATATGTGTGTACCAGTCCAATAAAGAGGAACAAGATTGTATGCTTTCAGACCCCCTTTTGTCCATACGCACAAATAAATGAATTGAAAAGTTCGATCCAATAAAATGATGTTTCCACCATGCAATAATTTAACAGAGAAACAGTATATTAGTGAAATTCTCATGTTTTGTTGGTAATCCTTGTGAAATGCATAATGAAATTAATACTGTGGAAGTTTTTTGAGTTGTTTTGTAACAAGATGGCTTCGACGTATTTTTGCCTGTGTGAACACAAAAATGTAATCAAATTAAAAAAGGCAAAAAAAGATAACAAGAAAAAGTAAAAAATTAAGAAGCGAGAAAATACGTACTTCACCATAATACCCATGTAATCTTGGAGCAGCTTATTAAATATTGGTTTCAGCAAGTATTCAATGTCTATACAAAACAAAAGTACAAAAAATTAAAGTCTGAAAACCTTTGACAAAAGAAAACAAAAATCACAAGGTGCTACTTAAAATTTATGTTAATTTTCCCATTAAATACCTGTAAAAATAATTTTAGGTTATTGCCTTTTGGATTAAAAAGTAATTTTAAACCATATTTAGGTTGTTAATTTTTTAGGTAAAATGGTTGTGTCCTAATTTTTGTTGTTTTTTGGATGAACCCTATTTTCCAACAGTATTAAATTCATAATCATTTGTTTTATCAGGATCAACCACAACACTTGAGCATGCAAGCATACCTGTAAGTTTATCCTTTGCTTTATATACTTGTCCATAAGTTCCTTCACCAACAATTTTTATAATTTCAAACATATCAACACAACGTTCACCCCATTCACTGTCTTCTCCGGATATCCTTGGTGTTAAACTACAACTGGAATCATTACCAGGGGTACTACTTTGTGAATTCCTTGAAACAGGCCTACTTCTATTATTTTTAGAGTTCGTTCGAACTAAATCTTTATGATTTTCTTGATTACAATCAGCAGTTTCAGGCGAAGACTCGTTCATTCCTTCGATTTCTGGTATAACTGGTGGTAAGGGTAAAGGAGGCAATGGTGGTGGTGCAGCATTATCAGGTATTATTTCCTCTGGTGGCGGTGGTGGAGGCGCACTTGATCCTGGAGGAGGTGGTGCAGACATAGATGGTGGTGGAGGTAAATCTGGTTGAGGTGGTGGTGATTGTAATGGCGGCGGTGGAGGTTTTCCACCAACAGGAGGAGCTGGTGGTGGTGCACCTCTTGCAGTCTGACTCATTACAAACTGACTCATGCTCATCTGTGACTGTGTGCCAAATGTACTTGAGATAAATGTATTTCCTGAACTAGAAAATGAACCTAATGTACTAAAACTTGAAGGAAAAGAATGTTCAGATTTACTTTTTGAATTACTATTTCCAGTATGAGCTCTTTTACGTTGCATTGGTAACTGCGGAGACCTTGGCTGTTCTACTTCTTTACGTTTGTCTTTATCTTTATGACTATGTTTTTTCTGATGTGATCTTTTTAAAGACGTACCACCACCATATGGTGAAGGAGAGCGTTTATTATAAGGAGATCTATTGTTTCCATAGCTACCATAAGGAGAGTAACGAGGAGAATGAGAATACGGTGAAATACTACTATATGTTGGAGATTCGTATGGTGAAAGTGGTCCCCTTCTTCCATAGGGAGATGGAGATCTATCAGATCGTCTACCTGAATGTTTGTGCCTTGGTTTGTGTTTTGGAGATTTCTTATATTCATCTTTACGATTTTTTTCAGGATAACCACCAAATTCAATAGGTGAATTATTGGAATGTCTTCGTTCTGGAACCCGGGATCTGCTTGTGGAACTAGAATTATGTTTATCAATGCTGTTCCTATGATCATCTTTTTCCTTGCGATGTTTTTTCTTTTTCTTCTTCTCAGTCACAGGAGAAACATAGCCTGCTGATGAAGATAGGGCAAGTTTCTTTTCCTTTTTATACTTCATGTATTCTAAGTAATCTTGCTCATCTGCGGAAGATAGACTTTCATAAACTGTAATAGTGTTAGCATTTGATGGTACGCTTTCCTTAGATTTAGTTTTCTTCTCCTTTTTCACTTTTTTCTTCTTGCTCTTCCGTTTTTTTGTAGGAGATTCGAATTCTGACAATGGACTGCCCATTGTACTTCTTATAAACCAATGATTAAACCTGGAACTCGACAAAATTCCAACGAAAATGGTTTAATATGAAATACGATAACTTGAACAGCAGAAGTTTACGCTTGATAAAAAGGAGATTGTCATGATACATTCGGATTTCTACATGTAGCTTATTGGTTCTTGCTCATACCTTCCCATGTCTCCTTGAGATGTGAAGGGTTCAGTGTCATTTGCTTATATGACTACTGCGCATGCTCCAGAGAATTAAAGAAAAGTCATACGAGGAAACGTGGTTGTGACATAAAATTCCAAGCATAATTTCCCTATGTACACATTTTGAAGTATGTTGTATTTCAAACCCGGCGACAATCGGCGCGAAGCGCAAATAACACGCAGAACAACAACAAGCAACACATTATATGCTTTTGTATTTTTACATGGCTCGCTCCGCCAAGAAGGGGTATAAATATATATCTTTTCTAAAAACAACAACAAGTGTCAGTCAGGCAGACTGCTGGGTCCAGTTGTTCGAACGCGTATTAAATTCTGATTAGCTTAATCCATGTTTGATCCAGTTTCGAACAACTGTACTTCCTGGTGGTCTGGGGAGAAAAGGCAAGAAGTGTATGAAATGTTTTGTAGTTTATAAGGGGTAAGATTAAAATATCATATTGTGTATATCGTCACTACCTTTCTGTCACAAGATGAGTTTCCTGAAATGACATCAATGACTAAACCATTTTCGCTTATCCCCTCCCCGGGTCCCACCTTTTATCGGGAGGAGTCAACTGTATATTATGTAATGATGATTCAATTGCATTACGATTATTGCGATTATTATTATTACAGTATTAGTATTATTTTTTATGACAGGACATGCATTTTGATAACAGTGTACAAATATAAGCACTGAAGCATTTTATATCCGGTATATAAATATTGTTAAATAAATAAGTAAATAAATCACCAGACTACTATATATACTAGCTAAGTGTATATATATATATAATTTTACTATTCCCTATTTCTAGGTAATATTGGATATAGAGCCACCCGCTTAGCACACGCATG